>JANJGN010001349.1:0-153327 GCA_026770705.1 Isurus oxyrinchus
CTCTGTCTCTTTGTTCCTCTCTCTCACTCTTTGTCTGTATTTCCCTCCCTTCCAGGAGAAACAGGAGCAAGCCTTGGGCCTGCTGACCTACCTGGGCCAGAGCTCGTCCGAGGCGCAGACCACCAAGCCCTGGTACCAGCTGGTGCCCGGGCAGGGGGCAGAGGGAGGCGGCGGGGAGAGGGACAGCCGGCTGAAGAGGCACATGGACCCGCTGCGGGCGGTCAAGCAGCTCCTGCGGCAGGGGGGGAAGGGCGCCTCGAGGGAGGCCAGGCCGGCCGAAGCGGGGAGGAGGGCCGGCGAGGGTCTGCGAGCCGAGAGGCTGAGGCGCGAGGAGGCGGAGAGGGCGCGGGCCCAGGTCCTGCTACAGGGGCTGGAGCGGCCGGAACGGCCGGAGCTGGAGACGGACGACAGGAAGCGTTCCTACAACTCGCAGTTCCACCCCTACCTGAGTAACAAGCACCGCAGGGGCCAGAGGAGGTGACGCCTCGGCGGGGAGGGGTGGGGGACCGTGGGGGTGGGGGGGGGTGGGGTGATGGGTGCTGAGGTTTTCAATAAATCTGCTGGTGATCAAATGAGGTGAGAATCTCTCTGTTCCCCGGGACTGACCCTCTGACAGTGCAGCACTCCCTCAGTACTGACCCTGTGACAGTGCGGCACTCCCTCAGTACTGACCCTCTGACAGTGCAGCACTCCCTCAGTACTGACCCTCTGACAGTGCAGCACTCCCTCATTACTGACCCTCTGACAGTGCAGCACTCCCTCAGTACTGACCCTCTGACAGTGCGGCACTCCCTCAGTACTGACCATCTGACAGTGCGGCACTCCCTCAGTACTGACCCTCTGACAGTGCGGCACTCCCTCAGTACTGACCCTCTGACAGTGCGGCACTCCCTCAGTACTGACCCTCTGACAGTGCGGCACTCCCTCAGTACTGACCCTCTGACAGTGCGGCACTCCCTCAGTACTGACCCTCTGACAGTGCAGCACTCCCTCAGTACTGACCCTCTGACAGTGCAGCACTCCCTCATTACTGACCCTCCGACAGTGCAGCACTCCCTCAGTGCTGCCCCTCTGACAGTGCAGCACTCCCTCAGTACTGACCCTCTGACAGTGCAGCACTCCCTCAGTACTGCCCCTCTGACAGTGCGGCACTCCCTCAGTACTGACACTCCGACAGTGCAGCACTCACTCAGTACTGACCCTCTGACAGTGCGGCATTCCCTCAGTACTGACCCTCTGACAGTGCAGCGCTCCCTCAGTACTGACCCTCCGACAGTGCAGCACTCCCTCAGTACTGACCCTCCGACAGTGCAGCACTCCCTCAGTACTGACCCTCCGACAGTGCAGCACTCCCTCAGTACTGACCCTCTGACAGTGCAGCACTCCCTCAGTACTGACCCTCTGACAGTGCAGCACTCCCTCAGTACTGACCCTCTGACAGTGCAGCACTCCCTCAGTACTGACCCTCTGACAGTGCAGCACTCCCTCAGTACTGACACTCTGACAGTGCTGCACTCCCTCAGTACTGACCCTCCGACAGTGCGGCACTCCCTCAGCACTGACCCTCCGACAGTGCGGCACTCCCTCAGTACTGACCCTCTGACAGTGCGGCACTCCCTCAGTACTGACCCTCTGACAGTGCAGCACTCCCTCAGTACTGACCCTCTGACAGTGCAGCACTCCCTCAGTACTGACCCTCTGACAGTGCAGCACTCCCTCAGTACTGACCCTCTGACAGTGCAGCACTCCCTCAGTACTGACCCTCTGACAGTGCAGCACTCCCTCAGTACTGACACTATGACAGTGCAGCACTCCCTCAGTACTGACCCTCTGACAGTGCTGCACTCCCTCAGCACTGACCCTCTGACAGTGCTGCACTCCCTCAGCACTGACCCTCCGACAGTGCGGCACTCCCTCAGCACTGACCCTCCGACAGTGCAGCACTCCCTCAGCACTGACCCTCCGACAGTGCAGCACTCCCTCAATACTGACCCTCTGACAGTGCAGCACTCCCTCAGTACTGACCATCCGACAGTGCAGCACTCCCTCAGTACTGGCCCTCTGACAGTGCAGCACTCCCTCAGTACTGACCCTCTGACAGTGCAGCACTCCCTCAGTACTGACCCTCTGACAGTGCAGCACTCCCTCAGTACTGACCCTCTGACAGTGCAGCACTCCCTCATTACTGACCCTCTGACAGTGCAGCACTCCCTCAGTGCTGCCCCTCTGACAGTGCAGCACTCCCTCAGTACTGACCCTCTGACAGTGCAGCACTCCCTCAGTACTGACCGACCGATAGTGCAGCACTCCCTCAGTACTGACCCTCTGACAGTGCAGCACTCCCTCAGTACTGACCGACCGATAGTGCAGCACTCCCTCAGTGCTGACCCTCCGATGGTTCTCGGGGAGTTTTTAAGGTACAGAGAAACAATGACTGGAAATATTTCCTCTTGTTCAGGCATTTTTAAATAGGTGCAGGTGTGTGGAAAGGAGAAGCAGAGTTTTCAGCAGTGCAGGGCTATATTGTCAGAGTGTCAGAGAGGCTACAGACGATGCCAGACTAATCACTAATCTTAAATCTGTCAGACTGAGAGATGGTTCTCCACAAAAATCTGATCACTCACTGTGTAACTGTACAGAGTCAGTGTTTATTCAGCGTAAGGATCACTCACTGTGTAACTGTACAGAGTCACTGTTTATTCAGGGTAAGGATCACTCACTGTGTAACTGTACAGAGTCACTGTTTATTCAGGGTAAGGATCACTCACTGTGTAACTGTACAGAGTCACTGTTTATTCAGGGTAAGGATCACTCACTGTATAACTGTACAGAGTCACTGTTTATTCAGGGTAAGGATCACTCACTGTGTAACTGTACAGAGTCACTGTTTATTCAGGGTAAGGATCACTCACTGTGTAACTGTACAGAGTCACTGTTTATTCAGCAGGGTAAGGATCACTCACTGTGTAACTGTACAGAGTCAGTGTTTATTCAGCGTAAGGATCACTCACTGTGTAACTGTACAGAGTCACTGTTTATTCAGGGTACGGATCACTCACTGTGTAACTGTACAGAGTCACTGTTTATTCAGCAGGGTAAGGATCACTCACTGTGTAACTGTACAGAGTCACTGTATATTCAGCAGGGTAAGGATCACTCATGTGTAACTGTACAGAGTCACTGTTTATTCAGCAGGGTAAGGATCACTCACTGTGTAACTGTACAGAGTCACTGTTTATTCAGCATCTGAATAAACAGTGACTCTGTACAGTTACACACTGAGTGATCCTTACCCTGAATGAACAGTGACTCTGTGCAGTTACACAGTGAGTGATCCTTACCCTGTTGAATAAACAGTGACTCTGTACAGTTACACAGTGAGTGATCCTTACCCTGAATGAACAGTGACTCTGTGCAGTTACACAGTGAGTGATCCTTACCCTGTTGAATAAACAGTGACTCTGTACAGTTACACAGTGAGTGATCCTTACCCTGCTGAATAAACAGTGACTCTGTACAGTTACACAGTGAGTGATCCTTACCCTGAATAAACAGTGACTCTGTACAGTTACACAGTGAGTGATACTAACCCTGAATAAACACTGACTCTGTACAGTTACACAGTGAGTGATCCTTACCCTGCTGAATAAACAGTGACACTGTACAGTGACACAGTGAGTGATCCTTACCCTGCTGAATAAACAGTGACACTGTACAGTTACACAGTGAGTGATCCTTACCCTGCTGAATAAACAGTGACTCTGTACAGTTACAATGTGAGTGATCCTTACCCTGAAAAAACAGTGACTCTGTACAGTTACACAGTGAGTGCTCCTTACCCTGCTCAATGAACAGTGACACTGTACAGTTACACAGTGAATGACCCTTACCCTGAATAAACAGTGACTCTGTACAGTTACACAGTGAGTGATCCTTACCCTGAATAAACAGTGACTCTGTACAGTTACACAGTGAGTGACCCTTACCCTGAATAAACAGTGACTCTGTACAGTTACACAGTGAGTGATCCTTACCCTGAATAAACAGTGACTCTGTACAGTTACACAGTGAGTGATCCTTACCCTGCTGAATAAACAGTGACACTGTACAGTTACACAGTGAGTGATCCTTACCCTGCTGAATAAACAGTGACTCTGTACAGTTACACAGTGAGTGCTCCTTACGCTGAATAAACAGTGACTCTGTACAGTTACACAGTGAGTGATCTTTACCCTGCTAAATAAACAGTGACTCTGTACAGTTACACAGTGAGTGATCCTTACCCTGCTGAATAAACAGTGACTCTGTACTGTTAAAAAGTGAGTGATCCTTACCCTGAATAAACAGTGACTCTGTACAGTTACACAGTGAGTGACCCTTACCCTGAATAAACAGTGACTCTGTACAGTTACACAGTGAGTGATCCTTACCCTGAATAAACAGTGACTCTGTACAGTTACACAGTGAGTGATCCTTACACTGCTGAATAAACAGTGACTCTGTGCAGTTACACAGTGAGTGATCCTTACCCTGCTGAATAAACACTGACTCTGTACATTTACACAGTGAGTGATCCTTACCTTGAATAAACAGTGATTCTGTACAGTTACACAGTGAGTGATCCTTACCCTGAATAAACAGTGACTCTGTACAGTTACGCAGTGAGTGATGCTTACCCTGAATAAACAGTGACTCTGTACAGTTAAACAGTGAGTGATCCTTACGCTGCTGAATAAACAGTGACTCTGTACAGTTGCACAGTGAGTGATCCTTACCCTCAATAAACAGTGACTCTGTACAGTTACACAGTGAGTGATCCTGACACTGCTGAATAAACACTGACTCTGTACAGTTGCACAGTGAGTGATCCTTAGCCTGAATAAACAGGGACTCTGTACAGTTACACAGTGAATGATCCTTACCCTGAATAAACAGTGACTCTGTACAGTTACACAGTGAGTGATCCTTACCCTGAATAAACAGTGACTCTGTACAGTTACACAGTGAGTGATCCTTACCCTGCATAAACAGTGACTCTGTACAGTTACACAGTGTGTGATCCTTACCCTCAATAAACAGTGACTCTGTACAGTTACACAGTGAGTGATCCTGACACTGCTGAATAAACACTGACTCTGTACAGTTGCACAGTGAGTGATCCTTAGCCTGAATAAACAGGGACTCTGTACAGTTACACAGTGAATGATCCTTACCCTGAATAAACAGTGACTCTGTACAGTTACACAGTGAGTGATCCTTACCCTGAATAAACAGTGACTCTGTACAGTTACACAGTGAGTGATCCTGACACTGCTGAATAAACAGTGACTCTGTACAGTTACACAGTGAGTGATCCTTAGCCTGAATAAACAGGGACTCTGTACAGTTACACAGTGAATGATCCTTACCCTGAATAAACAGTGACTCTGTACAGTTACACAGTGAGTGACCCTTACCCTGAATAAACAGTGACTCTGTACAGTTACACAGTGAGTGACCCTTACCCTGAATAAACAGTGACTCTGTACAGTTACACAGTGAGTGATCCTTACCCAGCTGAATAAACAGTGAATCTGTACAGTTACACAGTGAGTGATCCTTACCCTGAATAAACAGTGACTCTGTACAGTTACACAGTGAGTGATCCTTACCCTGCTGAATAAACAGTGAATCTGTACAGTTACACAGTGAATGATCCTCACCCTGAATAAACAGTGACTCTGTGCAGTTACAAAGTGACTGTCCCTTACCCTGAATAAACAGTGACTCTGTACAGTTACACAGTGAGTTTCCCTTACCCTGAATAAACAGTGACTCTGTACAGTTACTCCGTGAGTGATCCATACGCTGCTGAATAAACAGAGACTCTGTACAGTAACACAGTGAGTGATACTTACCCTGAATAGACAGTGACTCTGTACAGTTACACAGTGAGTGTCCCTTACCCTGAATAAACAGTGACTCTGTACAGTTACTCCGTGAGTGATCCATACGCTGCTGAATAAACAGAGACTGTGTACAGTAACACAGTGAGTGATACTTACCCTGAATAGACAGTGACTCTGTACAGTTACACAGTGAGTAATCCTTACCCTGCTGAATGAAAAGTGAGTCTGTACAGTTACACAGTGAGTGATCCTTACCCTGCTGAATAAACAGTGACTCTGTACAGTTACACAGTGACAGATCCTTACCCTCCTGAATACACAGTGACTCTGTACAGTTACACAGTGAGTGATACTTACCCTGATGAATAAACAGTGACTCTGTACAGTCACACAGTGAGTGATCCTTACGCTGAATACACAGTGACTCTGTACAGTTACACAGTGAGTGACCCTTACCCTGAATAAACAGTGACTCTGTACAGTTACACAGTGAGTGATACTTACCCTGATGAATAACTAGTGACTCTGTACAGTTACACAGTGAGAGATCCTTTCCCTGCTGAATAAACAGTGACTCTGTACAGTTACACAGTGAGTGATCCTTACCCTGAATAAACAGTGACTCTGTACAGTTACACAGTGAGTGACCCTTACCCTGAATAAACAGTGACTCTGTACAGTTACACAGTGAGTGATCCTTACCCTGAATAAACAGTGACTCTGTACAGTTATACAGTGAGTGCTCCTTACCCTGAATGAACTGCGACTCTGTGCAGATACACAGTGAGTGATCCTTACCCTGAACAAACAGTGACTCTGTACAGTTACACAGTGAGTGCTACTTACCCTGCTGAATAAACAGTGACTCTGTACAGTTACACAGTGAGTGATCCTTACCCTGAATAAACAGTGACTCTGTACAGTTACACAGTGAGTGCTACTTACCCTGCTGAATAAACAGTGACTCTGTACAGTTACACAGTGAGTGATCCTTACCCTGAATAAACAGTGACTCTGTACAGTTACACAGTGAGTGATCCTTACCCTGTTGAATAAACAGTGACTCTGTACAGTGACACAGTGAGTGATCCTTACCCTGCTGAATAAACAGTGACACTGTACAGTTACACAGTGAGTGATCCTTACCCTGCTGAATAAACAGTGACTCTGTACAGTTACAATGTGAGTGATCCTTACCCTGAAAAAACAGTGACTCTGTACAGTTACACAGTGAGTGCTTCTTACCCTGCTCAATGAACAGTGACACTGTACAGTTACACAGTGAATGACCCTTACCCTGAATAGACAGAGACTCTGTACAGTTACACAGTGAGTGATCCTTACCCTGAATAAACAGTGACTCTGTACAGTTACACAGTGAGTGACCCTTACCCTGAATAAACAGTGACTCTGTACAGTTACACAGTGAGTGATCCTTACCCTGAATAAACAGTGACTCTGTACAGTTACACAGTGAGTGATCCTTACCCTGCTGAATAAACAGTGACACTGTACAGTTACACAGTGAGTGATCCTTACCCTGCTGAATAAACAGTGACTCTGTACAGTTACACAGTGAGTGCTCCTTACGCTGAATAAACAGTGACTCTGCACAGTTACACAGTGAGTGATCTTTACCCTGCTAAATAAACAGTGACTCTGTACAGTTACACAGTGAGTGATCCTTACCCTGCTGAATAAACAGTGACTCTGTACAGTTAAAAAGTGAGTGATCCTTACACTGAATAAACAGTGACTCTGTACAGTTACACAGTGAGTTACCCTTACCCTGAATAAACAGTGACTCTGTACAGTTACACAGTGAGTGATCCTTACCCTGAATAAACAGTGACTCTGTACAGTTACACAGTGAGTGATCCTTACACTGCTGAATAAACAGTGATTCTGTGCAGTTACACAGTGAGTGATCCTTACCCTGCTGAATAAACACTGACTCTGTACATTTACACAGTGAGTGATCCTTACCCTGAATAAACCGTGATTCTGTACAGTTACACAGTGAGTGATCCTTACCCTGAATAAACAGTGACTCTGTACAGTTACACAGTGAGTGATCCTTACCCTGAATAAACAGTGACTCTGTACAGTTACACAGTGAGTGATCCTTACACTGCTGAATAAACAGTGATTCTGTGCAGTTACACAGTGAGTGATCCTTACCCTGCTGAATAAACACTGACTCTGTACATTTACACAGTGAGTGATCCTTACGCTGAATACACAGTGATTCTGTACAGTTACACAGTGAGTGATCCTTACCCTGCTGAATAAACAGTGACACTGTACAGTTACACAGTGAGAGATCCTTACCCTGAATAAACCGTGATTCTGTACAGTTACACAGTGAGTGATCCTTACCCTGAATAAACAGTGACTCTGTACAGTTACACAGTGAGTGATCCTTACCCTGAATAAACAGTGACTCTGTACAGTTACACAGTGAGTGATCCTTACCCTGAATAAACAGTGACTCTGTACAGTTACACAGTGAGTGACCCTTACCCTGAATAAAAAGTGACTCTGTACAGTTACACAGTGAGTGATCCTTACCCTCAATAAACAGTGACTCTGTACAGTTACACAGTGAGTGATCCTTACCCTGAATAAACAGTGACTCTGTACAGTTACACAGTGAGTGATCCTTACCCTGAATAAACAGTGACTCTGTACAGTTACACAGTGAGTGATCCTTACGCTGCTGAATAAACAGTGACTCTGTACAGTTACACAGTGAGTGATCCTTACACTGCTGAATAAACAGTGAATCTGTACAGTTACACAGTGAGTGATCCTTACCCTGAATAAACAGTGACTCTGTACAGTTACACAGAGAGTTATCCTTACCCTGAATAAACAGTGACTCTGTACAGTTACACAGTGAGTGATCCTTACGCTGCTGAATAAACAGTGACTCTGTACAGTTACACAGTGAGTGATCCTTACCCTGAATAAACAGTGACTCTGTACAGTTACAGTGAGTGATCCTTACCCTGAATAAACAGTGACTCTGTACAGTTACACAGTGAGTGATCCTTACCCTGAATAAAAAGTGACTCTGTACAGTTACACAGTGAGTGATCCTTACCCTGAATAAACAGTGACTCTGTACAGTTACACAGTGAGTGATCCTTACCCTGAATAAACAGTGACTCTGTACAGTTGCACAGTGAGTGATCCTTACCCTGAATAAACAGTGACTCTGTACAGTTACACAGTGAGTGATCCTTACCCTGAATAAACAGTGACTCTGTACAGTTACACAGTGAGTGATCCTTACCCTCAATAAAAAGTGACTCTGTACAGTTACACAGTGAGTGATCCTTACCCTCAATA
This sequence comes from Isurus oxyrinchus, assembly GCA_026770705.1. Classification (NCBI taxonomy): domain Eukaryota; kingdom Metazoa; phylum Chordata; class Chondrichthyes; order Lamniformes; family Lamnidae; genus Isurus; species Isurus oxyrinchus. The sequence continues at coordinate 9,243 of JANJGN010001349.1, forward strand.
AACAGTGAGTCTGTACAGTAACACAGTGAGTGGCCCTTACCCTGAATAAACAGTGACTCTGTACAGTTACACAGTGAGTGATCCTTACCCTGAATAAACAGTGACTCTGTACAGTTACACAGTGAGTGATCCTTACCCTCAATAAACAGTGACTCTGTACAGTTAAACAGTGAGTGATCCTTACGCTGCTGAATAAACAGTGACTCTGTACAGTTACACAGTGAGTGATACTTACCCTGCTGAATAAACAGTGACTCTGTACAGTTACACAGTGAGTGATCCTTACCCTGAATAAACAGTGACTCTGTACAGTTACACAGTGAGTGATCCTTACCCTGAATAAACAGTGACTCTGTACAGTTACACAGTGAGTGATACTTACCCTGCTGAATAAACAGTGACTCTGTACAGTTACACAGTGAGTGATCCTTACCCTGAATAAACAGTGACTCTGTACAGTTACACAGTGAGTGATCCTTACCCTGAATAAACAGTGACTCTGTACAGTTACACAGTGAGTGATCCTTACCCTGAATAAACAGTGACTCTGTACAGTTACACAGTGAGTGATCCTTACCCTGAATAAACAGTGACTCTGTACAATTACACACTGAGTGATCCTTACCCTGAATAAACAGTGACTCTGTACAGTGACACAGTGAGTGATCCTTACCCTGAATAAACAGTGACTCTGTACAGTTACACAGTGAGTGATCCTTACCCTGAATAAACAGTGACTCTGTACAGTTACACAGTGAGTGATCCTTACACTGCTGAATAAACAGTGATTCTGTGCAGTTACACAGTGAGTGATCCTTACCCTGCTGAATAAACACTGACTCTGTACATTTACACAGTGAGTGATCCTTACCCTGAATAAACCGTGATTCTGTACAGTTACACAGTGAGTGATCCTTACCCTGAATAAACAGTGACTCTGTACAGTTACACAGTGAGTGATCCTTACCCTGAATAAACAGTGACTCTGTACAGTTACACAGTGAGTGATCCTTACACTGCTGAATAAACAGTGATTCTGTGCAGTTACCCAGTGAGTGATCCTTACCCTGCTGAATAAACACTGACTCTGTACATTTACACAGTGAGTGATCCTTACCGTGAATAAACAGTGACACTGTACAGTTACACAGTGAGTGATCCTTACCCTGAATAAAAAGTGACTCTGTACAGTTACACAGTGAGTGATCCTTACCCTCAATAAACAGTGACTCTGTACAGTTACACAGTGAGTGATCCTTACCCTGAATAAACAGTGACTCTGTACAGTTACACAGTGAGTGATCCTTACCCTGAATAAACAGTGACTCTGTACAGTTACACAGTGAGTGATCCTTACCCTGAATAAACAGTGACTCTGTACAGTTACACAGTGAGTGACCCTTACCCTGAATAAACAGTGACTCTGTACAGTTACACAGTGAGTGATCCTTACCCTGAATAAACAGTGACTCTGTACAGTTACACAGTGAGTGATCCTTACCCTGAATAAACAGTGACTCTGTACAGTTACACAGTGAGTGATCCTTACCCTGAATAAACAGGGACTCTGTACAGTTACACAGTGAGTGACCCTTACCCTGAATAAACAGGGACTCTGTACAGTTACACAGTGAGTGATCCGTACCCTGCTGAATAAACAGTGACTCTGTACAGTTACACAGTGAGTGATCATTACCCTGAATAAACAGTGACTCTGTACAGTTACACAGTGAGTGATCCTTACCCTGAATAAACAGTGACTCTGTACAGTTACACAGTGAGTGATCCTTACCCTGAATAAACAGTGACTCTGTACAGTTACACAGTGAGTGACCCTTACCCTGAATAAACAGTGACTCTGTACAGTTACACAGTGAGTGATCCTTACCCTGAATAAACAGTGACTCTGTACAGTTACACAGTGAGTGATCCTTACCCTGAATAAACAGTGACTCTGTACAGTTACACAGTGAGTGATCCTTACCCTGAATAAACAGGGACTCTGTACAGTTACACAGTGAGTGACCCTTACCCTGAATAAACAGGGACTCTGTACAGTTACACAGTGAGTGATCCTTACCCTGAATAAACAGTGACTCTGTACAGTTACACAGTGAGTGCTCCTTACCCTGAATAAACAGGGACTCTGTACAGTTACACAGTGAGTGATCCTTACCCTGAATAAACAGTGACTCTGTACAGTTACACAGTGAGTGCTCCTTACCCTGAATAAACAGTGACTCTGTACAGTTACACAGTGAGTAATCCTTACCCTGAATAAAAAGTGACTCTGTACAGTTACACAGTGAGTGATCCTTACCCTGCTGAATAAACAGTGACTCTGTACAGTAACACAGTGAGTGATCCTTACCCTGCTGAATAAACAGTGACTCTGTACAGTTACACAGTGAGTGATCCTTACCCTCAATAAAAAGTGACTCTGTACAGTTACACAGTGAGTGATCCTTACCCTCAATAAAAAGTGACTCTGTACAGTTACACAGTGAGTGATCCTTACCCTCAATAAACAGTGACTCTGTACAGTTACACAGTGAGTGATCCTTACCCTGAATAAACAGTGACTCTGTACAGTTACACAGTGAGTGATCCTTACGCTGCTGAATAAACAGTGACTCTGTACAGTTACACAGTGAGTGATCCTTACGCTGCTGAATAAACAGTGACTCTGTACAGTTACACAGTGAGTGATCCTTACCCTGCTGAATAAACAGTGACTCTGTACATTTATACAGTGAGTGCTCCTTACCCTGAATAAACAGTGACTCTGTACAGTTACACAGTGAGTGATCCTTACCCTGAATAAACAGTGACTCTGTACAGTTACACAGTGAGTGATCCTTACCCTCAATAAAAAGTGACTCTGTACAGTTACACAGTGAGTGATCCTTACCCTCAATAAACAGTGAGTCTGTACAGTTACACAGTGAGTGGCCCTTACCCTGAATAAACAGTGACTCTGTACAGTTAAACAGTGAGTGATCCTTACGCTGCTGAATAAACAGTGACTCTGTACAGTTACACAGTGAGTGATCCTTACCCTGAATAAACAGTGACACTGTACAGTTACACAGTGAGTGATCCTTACCCTGAATAAACAGTGACTCTGTACAGTTAAACAGTGAGTGATCCTTACGCTGCTGAATAAACAGTGACTCTGTACAGTTACACAGTGAGTGATACTTACCCTGCTGAATAAACAGTGACTCTGTACAGTTACACAGTGAGTGATCCTTACCCTGAATAAACAGTGACTCTGTACAGTTACACAGTGAGTGATCCTTACCCTGAATAAACAGTGACTCTGTACAGTTACACAGTGAGTGATCCTTACCCTGAATAAACAGTGACTCTGTACAGTTACACAGTGAGTGATCCTTACCCTGCTGAATAAACAGTGACTCTGTACAGTTACACAGTGAGTGATCCTTACCCTGAATAAACAGTGACTTTGTACAGTTACACAGTGAGTGACCCTTACCCTGAATAAACAGTGAGTCTGTACAGTTACACAGTGAGTGATCCTTACCCTGAATAAACAGACACTCTGTACAGTTACACAGTGAGTGACCCTTACCCTGAATAAACAGTGAGTCTGTACAGTTACACAGTGAGTGATCCTTACCCTGAATAAACAGAGACTCTGTACAGTTACACAGTGAGTGACCCTTACCCTGAATAAACAGTGAGTCTGTACAGTTACACAGTGAGTGATCCTTACCCTGAATAAACAGAGACTCTGTACAGTTACACAGTGAGTGATCCTTACCCTGAATAAACAGTGACTCTGTACAGTTACACAGTGAGTGATCCTTACCCTGAATAAACAGTGACTCTGGACAGTTACACAGTGAGTGATCCTTACCCTCAATAAAAAGTGACTCTGTACAGTTACACAGTGAGTGATCCTTACCCTCAATAAACAGTGAGTCTGTACAGTTACACAGTGAGAGATCCTGACACTGCTGAATAAACAGTGACTCTGTACAGTTACACAGTGAGTGATCCTTACCCTGAATAAACAGTGACTCTGTACAGTTACACAGTGAGTGATCCTTACCCTGAATAAACAGTGACTCTGTACAGTTACACAGTGAGTGATCCTTACCCTGAATAAACAGTGACTCTGTACAGTTACACAGTGAGTGATCCTTACCCTGAATAAACAGTGACTCTGTACAGTTACACAGTGAGTGATCCTTACCCTGAATAAACAGAGACTCTGTACAGTAACACAGTGAGTGATACTTACCCTGAATAAAAAGTGACTCTGTACAGTTACACAGTGAGTGTCCCTTACCCTGAATAAACAGTGACTCTGTACAGTTACTCCGTGAGTGATCCATACGCTGCTGAATAAACAGAGACTGTGTACAGTAACACAGTGAGTGATACATCCCCTGAATAGACAGTGACTCTGTACAGTTACACAGTGAGTAATCCTTACCCTGCTGAATGAAAAGTGAGTCTGTACAGTTACACAGTGAGTGATCCTTACCCTGCTGAATAAACAGTGACTCTGTACAGTTACACAGTGAGAGATCCTTACCCTCCTGAATACACAGTGACTCTGTACAGTTACACAGTGAGTGATACTTACCCTGATGAATAAACAGTGACTCTGTACAGTCACACAGTGAGTGATCCTTACGCTGAATACACAGTGACTCTGTACAGTTACACAGTGAGTGACCCTTACCCTGAATAAACAGTGACTCTGTACAGTTACACAGTGAGTGACCCTTAGCCTGTATAAACAGTGACTCTGTACAGTTACACAGTGAGTGATACTTACCCTGATGAACAAACAGTGACTCTGTACAGTTACACATTGAGAGATCCTTTCCCTGCTGAATAAACAGTGACTCTGTACAGTTACACAGTGAGTGATCCTTACCCTGAATAAACAGTGACTCTGTACAGTTACACAGTGAGTGACCCTTACCCTGAATAAACAGTGACTCTGTACAGTTACACAGTGAGTGATCCTTACCCTGAATAAACAGTGACTCTGTACAGTTATACAGTGAGTGCTCCTTACCCTGAATAAACAGTGACTCTGTGCAGATACACAGTGAGTGATCCTTACCCTGAACAAACCGTGACTCTGTACAGTTACACAGTGAGTGCTACTTACCCTGCTGAATAAACAGTGACTCTGTAAAGTTACACTGTGAGTGATCCTTACCCTGAATAAACAGTGACTCTGTACAGTTACACAGTGAGTGATCCTTACCCTGTTGAATAAACAGTGACTCTGTACAGTTACACAGTGAGTGTCCCTTACCCTGAATAAACAGTGACTCTGTACAGTTACTCCGTGAGTGATCCATGCGCTGCTGAATAAACAGAGACTGTGTACAGTAACACAGTGAGTGATACTTACCCTGAATAGACAGTGACTCTGTACAGTTACACAGTGAGTAATCCTTACCCTGCTGAATGAAAAGTGAGTCTGTACAGTTACACAGTGAGTGATCCTTACCCTGCTGAATAAACAGTGACTCTGTACAGTTACACAGTGACAGATCCTTACCCTCCTGAATACACAGTGACTCTGTACAGTTACACAGTGAGTGATACTTACCCTGATGAATAAACAGTGACTCTGTACAGTCACACAGTGAGTGATACTTACGCTGAATACACAGTGACTCTGTACAGTTACACAGTGAGTGACCCTTACCCTGAATAAACAGTGACTCTGTACAGTTACAAAGTGAGTGACCCTTAGCCTGTATAAACAGTGACTCTGTACAGTTACACAGTGAGTGATACTTACCCTGATGAATAAACAGTGACTCTGTACAGTTACACAGTGAGAGATCCTTTCCCTGCTGAATAAACAGTGACTCTGTACAGTTACACAGTGAGTGATCCTTACCCTGAATAAACAGTGACTCTGTACAGTTACACAGTGAGTGACCCTTACCCTGAATAAACAGTGACTCTGTACAGTTACACAGTGAGTGATCCTTACCCTGAATAAACAGTGACTCTGTACAGTTATACAGTGAGTGCTCCTTACCCTGAATAAACAGTGACTCTGTGCAGATACACAGTGAGTGATCCTTACCCTGAACAAACAGTGACTCTGTACAGTTACACAGTGAGTGCTACTTACCCTGCTGAATAAACAGTGACTCTGTACAGTTACACAGTGAGTGATCCTTACCCTGAATAAACAGTGACTCTGTACAGTTACACAGTGAGTGATCCTTACCCTGCTGAATAAACAGTGACACTGTACAGTGACACAGTGAGTGATCCTTACCCTGCTGAATAAACAGTGACACTGTACAGTTACACAGTGAGTGATCCTTACCCTGCTGAATAAACAGTGACTCTGTACAGTTACAATGTGAGTGATCCTTACCCTGAAAAAACAGTGACTCTGTACAGTTACACAGTGAGTGCTTCTTACCCTGCTCAATGAACAGTGACACTGTACAGTTACACAGTGAATGACCCTTACCCTGAATAGACAGAGACTCTGTACAGTTACACAGTGAGTGATCCTTACCCTGAATAAACAGTGACTCTGTACAGTTACACAGTGAGTGATCCTTACCGTGCTGAATAAACAGTGACACTGTACAGTTACACAGTGAGTGATCCTTACCCTGCTGAATAAACAGTGACTCTGTACAGTTACACAGTGAGTGCTCCTTACGCTGAATAAACAGTGACGCTGTACAGTTACACAGTGAGTGATCTTTACCCTGCTAAATAAACAGTGACTCTGTACAGTTACACAGTGAGTGATCCTTACCCTGCTGAATAAACAGTGACTCTGTACAGTTAAAAAGTGAGTGATCCTTACCCTGAATAAACAGTGACTCTGTACAGTTACACAGTGAGTGACCCTTACCCTGAATAAACAGTGACTCTGTACAGTTACACAGTGAGTGATCCTTACCCTGAATAAACAGTGACTCTGTACAGTTACACAGTGAGTGATCCTTACACTGCTGAATAAACAGTGATTCTGTGCAGTTACATAGTGAGTGATCCTTACCCTGCTGAATAAACACTGACTCTGTACATTTACACAGTGAGTGATCCTTACCCTGAATAAACAGTGATTCTGTACAGTTACACAGTGAGTGATCCTTACCCTGAATAAACAGTGACTCTGTACAGTTACACAGTGAGTGATCCTTACCCTGAATAAACAGTGACTCTGTACAGTAAAACAGTGAGTGATCCTTACGCTGCTGAATAAACAGTGACTCTGTACAGTTACACAGTGAGTGATCCTTTCCCTGAATAAAAAGTGACTCTGTACAGTTACACAGTGAGAGATCCTGACACTGCTGAATAAACAGTGACTCTGTACAGTTACACAGTGAGTGATCCTTAGCCTGAATAAACAGGGACTCTGTACAGTTACACAGTGAATGATCCTTACCCTGAATAAACAGTGACTCTGTACAGTTACACAGTGAGTGATCTTTACCCTGCTAAATAAACAGTGACTCTGTACAGTTACACAGTGAGTGATCCTTACCCTGAATAAACAGTGACTCTGTACAGTTACACAGTGAGTGATCTTTACCCTGCTAAATAAACAGTGACTCTGTACATTTACACAGTGAGTGTCCCTTACCCTGAATAAACAGTGACTCTGTACAGTTACTCCGTGAGTGATCCATACGCTGCTGAATAAACAGAGACTCTGTACAGTAACACAGTGAGTGATACTTACCCTGAATAGACAGTGACTCTGTACAGTTACACAGTGAGTGTCCCTTACCCTGAATAAACAGTGACTCTGTACAGTTACTCCGTGAGTGATCCATACGCTGCTGAATAAACAGAGACTGTGTACAGTAACACAGTGAGTGATACTTACCCTGAATAGACAGTGACTCTGTACAGTTACACAGTGAGTAATCCTTACCCTGCTGAATGAAAAGTGAGTCTGTACAGTTACACAGTGAGTGATCCTTACCCTGCTGAATAAACAGTGACTCTGTACAGTTACACAGTGAGAGATCCTTACCCTCCTGAATACACAGTGACTCTGTACAGTTACACAGTGAGTGATACTTACCCTGATGAATAAACAGTGACTCTGTACAGTCACACAGTGAGTGATCCTTACGCTGAATACACAGTGACTCTGTACAGTTACACAGTGAGTGACCCTTACCCTGAATAAACAGTGACTCTGTACAGTTACACAGTGAGTGACCCTTAGCCTGTATAAACAGTGACTCTGTACAGTTTCACAGTGAGTGATACTTACCCTGATGAACAAACAGTGACTCTGTACAGTTACACATTGAGAGATCCTTTCCCTGCTGAATAAACAGTGACTCTGTACAGTTACACAGTGAGTGATCCTTACCCTGAATAAACAGTGACTCTGTACAGTTACACAGTGAGTGACCCTTACCCTGAATAAACAGTGACTCTGTACAGTTACACAGTGAGTGATCCTTACCCTGAATAAACAGTGACTCTGTACAGTTATACAGTGAGTGCTCCTTACCCTGAATAAACAGTGACTCTGTGCAGATACACAGTGAGTGATCCTTACCCTGAACAAACAGTGACTCTGTACAGTTACACAGTGAGTGCTACTTACCCTGCTGAATAAACAGTGACTCTGTACAGTTACACAGTGAGTGATCCTTACCCTGAATAAACACTGACTCTGTACAGTTACACAGTGAGTGATCCTTACCCTGAATAAACAGTGACTCTGTACAGTTACACAGTGAGTGATCCTTACCCTGTTGAATAAACAGTGACTCTGTACAGTTACACAGTGAGTGATGCTTACCCTGCTGAATAAACAGTGACTCTGTACAGTTACACAGTGAGTGATGCTTACCCTGCTGAATAAACAGAGACTCTGTACAGTTACACAGTGAGTGACCCTTACCCTGAATAAACACTGACTCTGTACAGTTACACAGTGAGTGATCCTTACCCTGAATAAACAGTGACTCTGTACAGTAACACAGTGAGTGATCCTTACCCTGCTGAATAAACAGTGACTCTGTACAGTTACACAGTGAGTGCTCCTTACGCTGAATAAACAGTGACTCTGTACAGTTACACAGTGAGTGATACTAACCCTGAATAAACACTGACTCTGTACTGTGACACAGTGAGTGATCTTTACCCTGAATAAACAGTGACTCTGTACAGTTACACAGTGAGTGATCCTGACACTGCTGAATAAACAGTGACTCTGTACAGTTACACAGTGAGTGATCCTTAGCCTGAATAAACAGGGACTCTGTACAGTTACACAGTGAATGATCCTTACCCTGAATAAACAGTGACTCTGTACAGTTACACAGTGAGTGTCCCTTACCCTGAATAAACAGTGACTCTGTACAGTTACACAGTGAGTGACCCTTACCCTGAATAAAGAGTGACTCTGTAAAGTTACACAGTGAGTGATCCTTACCCAGCTGAATAAACAGTGAATCTGTACAGTTACACATTGAGTGATCCTTACCCTGAATAAACAGTGACTCTGTACAGTTACACAGTGAGTGATCCTTACCCTGCTGAATAAACAGTGAATCTGTACAGTTACACAGTGAATGATCCTCACCCTGAATAAACAGTGACTCTGTACAGTTACACAGTGAGTGACCCTTACCCTGAATAAACAGTGACTCTGTACAATTACACAGTGAGTGATCCTTACCCTGCTGAATAAACAGTGACACTGTACAGTTACACAGTGAATGATCCTCACCCTGATTAAACAGTGACTCTGTGCAGTTACAAAGTGACTGTCCCTTACCCTGAATAAACAGTGACTCTGTACAGTTACACAGTGAGTGTCCCTTACCCTGAATAAACAGTGACTCTGTACATTTACTCCGTGAGTGATCCATACGCTGCTGAATAAACAGAGACTCTGTACAGTAACACAGTGAGTGATACTTACCCTGAATAGACAGTGACTCTGTACAGTTACACAGTGAGTGTCCCTTACCCTGAATAAACAGTGACTCTGTACAGTTACTCCGTGAGTGATCCATACGCTGCTGAATAAACAGAGACTGTGTACAGTAACACAGTGAGTGATACTTACCCTGAATAGACAGTGACTCTGTACAGTTACACAGTGAGTAATCCTTACCCTGCTGAATGAAAAGTGAGTCTGTACAGTTACACAGTGAGTGATCCTTACCCTGCTGAATAAACAGTGACTCTGTACAGTTACACAGTCACAGATCCTTACCCTCCTGAATACACAGTGACTCTGTACAGTTACACAGTGAGTGATACTTACCCTGATGAATAAACAGTGACTCTGTACAGTCACACAGTGAGTGATCCTTACGCTGAATACACAGTGACTCTGTACAGTTACACAGTGAGTGACCCTTACCCTGAATAAACAGTGACTCTGTACAGTTACACAGTGAGTGACCCTTAGCCTGTATAAACAGTGACTCTGTACAGTTACACAGTGAGTGATACTTACCCTGATGAATAAACAGTGACTCTGTACAGTTACACAGTGAGAGATCCTTTCCCTGCTGAATAAACAGTGACTCTGTACAGTTACACAGTGAGTGATCCTTACCCTGAATAAACAGTGACTCTGTACAGTTACACAGTGAGTGACCCTTACCCTGAATAAACAGTGACTCTGTACAGTTACACAGTGAGTGATCCTTACCCTGAATAAACAGTGACTCTGTACAGTTACACAGTGAGTGATCCTAACCCTGCTGAATAAACAGTGACTCTGTACAGTTACTCAGTGAATGATCTTTACCCTGAATAAACAGTGACTCTGTACAGTTACACAGTGAGTGATCCTGACACTGCTGAATAAACAGTGACTCTGTACAGTTACACAGTGAGTGATCCTTAGCCTGAATAAACAGGGACTCTGTACAGTTACACAGTGAATGATCCTTACCCTGAATAAACAGTGACTCTGTACAGTTACACAGTGAGTGTCCCTTACCCTGAATAAACAGTGACTCTGTACAGTTACACAGTGAGTGACCCTTACCCTGAATAAAGAGTGACTCTGTAAAGTTACACAGTGAGTGATCCTTACCCAGCTGAATAAACAGTGAATCTGTACAGTTACACATTGAGTGATCCTTATCCTGAATAAACAGTGACTCTGTACAGTTACACAGTGAGTGATCCTTACCCTGCTGAATAAACAGTGAATCTGTACAGATACACAGTGAATGATCCTCACCCTGAATAAACAGTGACTCTGTACAGTTACACAGTGAGTGACCCTTACCCTGAATAAACAGTGACTCTGTACAATTACACAGTGAGTGATCCTTACCCTGCTGAATAAACAGTGACACTGTACAGTTACACAGTGAATGATCCTCACCCTGATTAAACAGTGACTCTGTGCAGTTACAAAGTGACTGTCCCTTACCCTGAATAAACAGTGACTCTGTACAGTTACACAGTGAGTGTCCCTTACCCTGAATAAACAGTGACTCTGTACATTTACTCCGTGAGTGATCCATACGCTGCTGAATAAACAGAGACTCTGTACAGTAACACAGTGAGTGATACTTACCCTGAATAGACAGTGACTCTGTACAGTTACACAGTGAGTGTCCCTTACCCTGAATAAACAGTGACTCTGTACAGTTACTCCGTGAGTGATCCATACGCTGCTGAATAAACAGAGACTGTGTACAGTAACACAGTGAGTGATACTTACCCTGAATAGACAGTGACTCTGTACAGTTACACAGTGAGTAATCCTTACCCTGCTGAATGAAAAGTGAGTCTGTACAGTTACACAGTGAGTGATCCTTACCCTGCTGAATAAACAGTGACTCTGTACAGTTACACAGTCACAGATCCTTACCCTCCTGAATACACAGTGACTCTGTACAGTTACACAGTGAGTGATACTTACCCTGATGAATAAACAGTGACTCTGTACAGTCACACAGTGAGTGATCCTTACGCTGAATACACAGTGACTCTGTACAGTTACACAGTGAGTGACCCTTACCCTGAATAAACAGTGACTCTGTACAGTTACACAGTGAGTGACCCTTAGCCTGTATAAACAGTGACTCTGTACAGTTACACAGTGAGTGATACTTACCCTGATGAATAAACAGTGACTCTGTACAGTTACACAGTGAGAGATCCTTTCCCTGCTGAATAAACAGTGACTCTGTACAGTTACACAGTGAGTGATCCTTACCCTGAATAAACAGTGACTCTGTACAGTTACACAGTGAGTGACCCTTACCCTGAATAAACAGTGACTCTGTACAGTTACACAGTGAGTGATCCTTACCCTGAATAAACAGTGACTCTGTACAGTTATACAGTGAGTGCTCCTTACCCTGAATAAACAGTGACTCTGTGCAGATACACAGTGAGTGATCCTTACCCTGAACAAACAGTGACTCTGTACAGTTACACAGTGAGTGCTACTTACCCTGAATAAACAGTGACTCTGTACAGTTACACAGTGAGTGCTACTTACCCTGCTGAATAAACAGTGACTCTGTACAGTTACACAGTGAGTGATCCTTACCCTGAATAAACAGTGACTCTGTACAGTTACACAGTGAGTGATCCTTACCTTGATGAATAAACAGTGACTCTGTACAGTTACACAGTGAGTGATGCTTACCCTGCTGAATAAACAGTGACTCGGTACAGTTACACAGTGAGTGATACTAACCCTGAATAAACACTGACTCTGTACAGTGACACAGTGAGTGATCTTCACCCTGAATAAACACTGACTCTGTACAGTTAGACAGTGAGTGATCCTTACCCTGCTGAATAAACAGTGACTCTGTACAGTTACACAGTGAGTGATCCTTACCCTGAATAAACAGTGACTCTGTACAGTTACACAGTGAGTGATCCTTACCCTGAATAAACAGTGATTCTGTACAGTAACACAGTGAGTGACCCTTACCCTGAATAAACAGTGACTCTGTACATTTAAACAGTGAGTGATCCTTACGCTGCTGAATAAACAGTGACTCTGTACAGTTACACAGTGAGTGATCCTTACACTGCTGAATAAACAGTGTCTCGGTACAGTTACACAGTGAGTGATCCTTACCGTGCTGTATAAACAGTGACTCTGTACAGTTACACATTGAGTGACCCTTACCCTGAATAAACAGTGACTCTGTACAGTTACACAGTGAGTGCTCCTTACGCTGCTGAATAAACAGTGACTCTGTACAGTTATACTTTGAGTGATCCTTACCCTGAATAAACAGTGAATCTCTACAGTTACACAGTGAGTGATCATTACCCTGCTGAATAAACAGTGACTCTGTACAGTTACACAGTGAGTGATCATTACCCTGCTGAATAAACAGTGACTCTGTACAATTACACAGTGAGTGATCCTTACCCTGAATACACAGTGACTCTGTACAGTTACAGATTTAGTGATCCTTACACTGAATAAACAGTGACTCTGTGCAGTTACAGTGAGTGATCCTTACCCTGAATAAACAGTGACTCTGTACAGTTACACAGTGAGTGATCCTTACCCTGAATAAACCGAGACTCTGTACAGTTACATAGTGAGTGATCCATACCCTGAATAAACAGCGATTCTGTACAGTTACACAGTGAGTGATCCTTACCCTGCTGAATAAACAGTGACTCTGTACAGTTACACAGTGAGTGATCCTTACCCTGCTGAATAAACAGTGACTCTGGACATTTACACAGCGAGTGATCCTTACCCTGAATAAACAGTGACTATGTACAGTTACACAGTGAGTGATCCTTACCCTGAATAAACAGAGACTCTGTACAGTTACACAGCGAGTGATCCTTACCCTGAATAAATAGTGATTCTGTGCTGTTACACAGTGAGTGATCCTTACCCTGAATAAACAGTGACTCTGTACAGTTACACAGTGAGTGATCCTTAACTTGCTGAATAAACAGTGACTCTGTACAGTTACACAGTGAGTGATCCTTACCCTGAATAAACAGTGACTCTGTACAGTTACTCAGATAGTGATACTTAACCTGCTGAATAAACAGTGACACTGTACAGTTATACAGTGAGTGATCCTTACACTACTGAATAAACAGTGACTCTGTACCATTACACAGTGAGTGACCCTTACACTGAATAAACAGTGACTCTGTACAGTTACACAGTGAATGATCCTTACCCTGAATAAACAGTGACTCTGTACAGTTACACAGTGAGTGTCCCTTACCCTGAATAAACAGTGACTCTGTACAGTTACACAGTGAGTGACCCTTACCCTGAATAAAGAGTGACTCTGTAAAGTTACACAGTGAGTGATCCTTACCCAGCTGAATAAACAGTGAATCTGTACAGTTACACAGTGAGTCATCCTTACCCTGAATAAACAGTGACTCTGTACAGTTACACAGTGAGTGATCCTTACCCTGCTGAATAAACAGTGAATCTGTACAGTTACACAGTGAATGATCCTCACCCTGAATAAACAGTGACTCTGTGCAGTTACAAAGTGACTGTCCCTTACCCTGAATAAACAGTGACTCTGTACAGTTACACAGTGAGTGTCCCTTACCCTGAATAAACAGTGACTCTGTACAGTTACTCCGTGAGTGATCCATACGCTGCTGAATAAACAGAGACTCTGTACAGTAACACAGTGAGTGATACTTACCCTGAATAGACAGTGACTCTGTACAGTTACACAGTGAGTGTCCCTTACCCTGAATAAACAGTGACTCTGTACAGTTACTCCGTGAGTGATCCATACGCTGCTGAATAAACAGAGACTGTGTACAGTAACACAGTGAGTGATACTTACCCTGAATAGACAGTGACTCTGTACAGTTACACAGTGAGTAATCCTTACCCTGCTGAATGAAAAGTGAGTCTGTACAGTTACACAGTGAGAGATCCTTACACTGCTGAATAAACAGTGTCTCGGTACAGTTACACAGTGAGTGATCCTTACCGTGCTGTATAAACAGTGACTCTGTACAGTTACACATTGAGTGACCCTTACCCTGAATAAACAGTGACTCTGTACAGTTACACAGTGAGTGCTCCTTACGCTGCTGAATAAACAGTGACTCTGTACAGTTATACTTTGAGTGATCCTTACCCTGAATAAACAGTGAATCTCTACAGTTACACAGTGAGTGATCATTACCCTGCTGAATAAACAGTGACTCTGTAAAGTTACACAGTGAGTGATCATTACTCTGCTGAATAAACAGTGACTCTGTACAATTACACAGTGAGTGATCCTTACCCTGAATACACAGTGACTCTGTGCAGTTACAGATTTAGTGATCCTTACACTGAATAAACAGTGACTCTGTGCAGTTACAGTGAGTGATCCTTACCCTGAATAAACAGTGACTCTGTACAGTTACGCAGTGAGTGATCCTTACCCTGAATAAACCGAGACTCTGTACAGTTACATAGTGAGTGATCCATACCCTGAATAAACAGCGATTCTGTACAGTTACACAGTGAGTGATCCTTACCCTGCTGAATAAACAGTGACTCTGGACATTTACACAGCGAGTGATCCTTACCCTGAATAAACAGTGACTATGTACAGTTACACAGTGAGTGATCCTTACCCTGAATAAACAGAGACTCTGTACAGTTACACA
The DNA here is from genome assembly GCA_026770705.1 of Isurus oxyrinchus. Taxonomy (NCBI): domain Eukaryota; kingdom Metazoa; phylum Chordata; class Chondrichthyes; order Lamniformes; family Lamnidae; genus Isurus; species Isurus oxyrinchus. The sequence continues at coordinate 24,867 of JANJGN010001349.1, forward strand.
GCGAGTGATCCTTACCCTGAATAAATAGTGATTCTGTGCTGTTACACAGTGAGTGATTCTTACCCTGAATAAACAGTGACTCTGTACAGTTACTCCGTGAGTGATCCTTACCCTGAATAAACAGTGACTCTGTACAGTTACACAGTGAGTGATCCTTAGCCTGAATAAACAGGGACTCTGTACAGTTACACAGTGAATGATCCTTACCCTGAATAAACAGTGACTCTGTACAGTTACACAGTGAATGATCCTTACCCTGAATAAACAGTGACTCTGTACAGTTACACAGTGAGTGATTCTTACCCTGAATAAACAGTGACTCTGTACAGTTACACAGTGAGTGATCCTGACACTGCTGAATAAACATTGACTCTGTACAGTTACACAGTGAGTGATCCTTAGCCTGAATAAACAGGGACTCTGTACAGTTACACAGTGAATGATCCTTACCCTGAATAAACAGTGACTCTGTACAGTTACACAGTGAGTGTCCCTTACCCTGAATAAACAGTGACTCTGTACAGTTACACAGTGAGTGACCCTTACCCTGAATAAAGAGTGACTCTGTAAAGTTACACAGTGCGTGATCCTTACCCAGCTGAATAAACAGTGAATCTGTACAGTTACACAGTGAGTGATCCTTACCCTGAATAAACAGTGACTCTGTACAGTTACACAGTGAGTGATCCTTACCCTGTTGAATAAACAGTGACTCTGTACAGTTACACAGTGAGTGATGCTTACCCTGCTGAATAAACAGTGACTCTGTACAGTTACACAGTGAGTGATGCTTACCCTGCTGAATAAACAGAGACTCTGTACAGTTACACAGTGAGTGACCCTTACCCTGAATAAACACTGACTCTGTACAGTTACACAGTGAGTGATCCTTACCCTGAATAAACAGTGACTCTGTACAGTAACACAGTGAGTGATCCTTACCCTGCTGAATAAACAGTGACTCTGTACAGTTACACAGTGAGTGCTCCTTACGCTGAATAAACAGTGACTCTGTACAGTTACACAGTGAGTGATACTAACCCTGAATAAACACTGACTCTGTCCTGTGACACAGTGAGTGATCTTTACCCTGAATAAACACTGACTCTGTACAGTTAGACAGTGAGTGATCCTTACCCTGAATAAACAGTGACTCTGTACAGTTACACAGTGAGTGATCCTGACACTGCTGAATAAACAGTGACTCTGTACAGTTACACAGTGAGTGATCCTTAGCCTGAATAAACAGGGACTCTGTACAGTTACACAGTGAATGATCCTTACCCTGAATAAACAGTGACTCTGTACAGTTACACAGTGAGTGTCCCTTACCCTGAATAAACAGTGACTCTGTACAGTTACACAGTGAGTGACCCTTACCCTGAATAAAGAGTGACTCTGTAAAGTTACACAGTGAGTGATCCTTACCCAGCTGAATAAACAGTGAATCTGTACAGTTACACATTGAGTGATCCTTACCCTGAATAAACAGTGACTCTGTACAGTTACACAGTGAGTGATCCTTACCCTGCTGAATAAACAGTGAATCTGTACAGTTACACAGTGAATGATCCTCACCCTGAATAAACAGTGACTCTGTACAGTTACACAGTGAGTGACCCTTACCCTGAATAAACAGTGACTCTGTACAATTACACAGTGAGTGATCCTTACCCTGCTGAATAAACAGTGACACTGTACAGTTACACAGTGAATGATCCTCACCCTGATTAAACAGTGACTCTGTGCAGTTACAAAGTGACTGTCCCTTACCCTGAATAAACAGTGACTCTGTACAGTTACACAGTGAGTGTCCCTTACCCTGAATAAACAGTGACTCTGTACAGTTACTCCGTGAGTGATCCATACGCTGCTGAATAAACAGAGACTCTGTACAGTAACACAGTGAGTGATACTTACCCTGAATAGACAGTGACTCTGTACAGTTACACAGTGAGTGTCCCTTACCCTGAATAAACAGTGACTCTGTACAGTTACTCCGTGAGTGATCCATACGCTGCTGAATAAACAGAGACTGTGTACAGTAACACAGTGAGTGATACTTACCCTGAATAGACAGTGACTCTGTACAGTTACACAGTGAGTAATCCTTACCCTGCTGAATGAAAAGTGAGTCTGTACAGTTACACAGTGAGTGATCCTTACCCTGCTGAATAAACAGTGACTCTGTACAGTTACACAGTGACAGATCCTTACCCTCCTGAATACACAGTGACTCTGTACAGTTACACAGTGAGTGATACTTACCCTGATGAATAAACAGTGACTCTGTACAGTCACACAGTGAGTGATCCTTACGCTGAATACACAGTGACTCTGTACAGTTACACAGTGAGTGACCCTTACCCTGAATAAACAGTGACTCTGTACAGTTACACAGTGAGTGACCCTTAGCCTGTATAAACAGTGACTCTGTACAGTTACACAGTGAGTGATACTTACCCTGATGAATAAACAGTGACTCTGTACAGTTACACAGTGAGAGATCCTTTCCCTGCTGAATAAACAGTGACTCTGTACAGTTACACAGTGAGTGATCCTTACCCTGAATAAACAGTGACTCTGTACAGTTACACAGTGAGTGACCCTTACCCTGAATAAACAGTGACTCTGTACAGTTACACAGTGAGTGATCCTTACCCTGAATAAACAGTGACTCTGTACAGTTATACAGTGAGTGCTCCTTACCCTGAATAAACAGTGACTCTGTGCAGATACACAGTGAGTGATCCTTACCCTGAACAAACAGTGACTCTGTACAGTTACACAGTGAGTGCTACTTACCCTGAATAAACAGTGACTCTGTACAGTTACACAGTGAGTGCTACTTACCCTGCTGAATAAACAGTGACTCTGTACAGTTACACAGTGAGTGATCCTTACCCTGAATAAACAGTGACTCTGTACAGTTACACAGTGAGTGATCCTTACCTTGTTGAATAAACAGTGACTCTGTACAGTTACACAGTGAGTGATGCTTACCCTGCTGAATAAACAGTGACTCGGTACAGTTACACAGTGAGTGATACTAACCCTGAATAAACACTGACTCTGTACAGTGACACAGTGAGTGATCTTCACCCTGAATAAACACTGACTCTGTACAGTTAGACAGTGAGTGATCCTTACCCTGCTGAATAAACAGTGACTCTGTACAGTTACACAGTGAGTGATCCTTACCCTGAATAAACAGTGACTCTGTACAGTTACACAGTGAGTGATCCTTACCCTGAATAAACAGTGATTCTGTACAGTAACACAGTGAGTGAGCCTTACCCTGAATAAACAGTGACTCTGTACATTTAAACAGTGAGTGATCCTTACGCTGCTGAATAAACAGTGACTCTGTACAGTTACACAGTGAGTGATCCTTACACTGCTGAATAAACAGTGTCTCGGTACAGTTACACAGTGAGTGATCCTTACCGTGCTGTATAAACAGTGACTCTGTACAGTTACACATTGAGTGACCCTTACCCTGAATAAACAGTGACTCTGTACAGTTACACAGTGAGTGCTCCTTACGCTGCTGAATAAACAGTGACTCTGTACAGTTATACTTTGAGTGATCCTTACCCTGAATAAACAGTGAATCTCTACAGTTACACAGTGAGTGATCATTACCCTGCTGAATAAACAGTGACTCTGTACAGTTACACAGTGAGTGATCATTACCCTGCTGAATAAACAGTGACTCTGTACAATTACAAAGTGAGTGATCCTTACCCTGAATACACAGTGACTCTGTACAGTTACAGATTTAGTGATCCTTACACTGAATAAACAGTGACTCTGTGCAGTTACAGTGAGTGATCCTTACCCTGAATAAACAGTGACTCTGTACAGTTACACAGTGAGTGATCCTTACCCTGAATAAACCGAGACTCTGTACAGTTACATAGTGAGTGATCCATACCCTGAATAAACAGCGATTCTGTACAGTTACACAGTGAGTGATCCTTACCCTGCTGAATAAACAGTGACTCTGTACAGTTACACAGTGAGTGATCCTTACCCTGCTGAATAAACAGTGACTCTGGACATTTACACAGCGAGTGATCCTTACCCTGAATAAACAGTGACTATGTACAGTTACACAGTGAGTGATCCTTACCCTGAATAAACAGAGACTCTGTACAGTTACATAGCGAGTGATCCTTACCCTGAATAAATAGTGATTCTGTGCTGTTACACAGTGAGTGATCCTTACCCTGAATAAACAGTGACTCTGTACAGTTACACAGTGAGTGATCCTTAACTTGCTGAATAAACAGTGACTCTGTACAGTTACACAGTGAGTGATCCTTACCCTGAATAAACAGTGACTCTGTACAGTTACTCAGATAGTGATACTTAACCTGCTGAATAAACAGTGACACTGTACAGTTATACAGTGAGTGATCCTTACACTACTGAATAAACAGTGACTCTGTACCATTACACAGTAAGTGACCCTTACCCTGAATAAACAGTGACTCTGTACATTTACACAGTGAGTGATCGTTACCATGCTGAATAAAGAGTGACTATGTACAGTTACACAGTGAGTGACCCTTACCCTGAATACACAGTAACTCTGTACAGTTACACAGTGAGTGACCCTTACCCTGAATAAACAGTGACTCTGTACAGTTACACAGTGAGTGACCCTTGCCCTGAATAAACAGTGACTCTGTACAGTTACACAGTGAGTGACTCTTACCCTGAAGAAACAGTGACTCTCTACAGTTGCACAGTGAGTGACCCTTACCCTGAGTAAACAGTGACTCTGTACAGTTACACAGTGAGTGATCCTTACCCTGCTGAATAAACAGTGACTCTGTACAGTTACACAGTGAATGACCCTTACCCTGAATAAACAGTGACTCTGTACAGTTACACAGTGAGTGATCCTTACCCTGAATAAACAGTGACTCTGTACAGTTACACAGTGAGTGACCCTTACCGGAATAAACATTGACTCTGTACAGTTACACAGTGAGTGATTCTTACCCTGAATAAACAGTGACTCTGTACAGTTACACAGTGAGTGATCCTTACCCTGCTGAATAAACAGTGACACTGTACAGTTACACAGTGAGTGATCCTTACCCTGCTGAATAAATAGTGACTCTGTACAGTTACACAGTGAGTGATCTTTACCTTGCTAAATAAACAGTGACTCTGTACAGTTACACAGTGAGTGATCCTTACCCTGCTGAATAAACAGTGACTCTGTACAGTTACAAAGTGAGTGATCCTTACCCTGAATAAACAGTGACTCTGTACAGTTACACAGTGAGTGACCCTTACCCTGAATAAACAGTGACTCTGTACAGTTACACAGTGAGTGATCCTTACGCTGATGAATAAACAGTGACTCTGTACAGTTGCACAGTGAGTGATCCTTACCCTGCTGAATAAACAGTGATTCTGTACAGTTACACAGTGAGTGATCCTGACACTGCTGAATAAACAGTGACTCTGTACAGTTACACAGTGAGTGATCCGTAGCCTGAATAAACAGGGACTCTGTACAGTTACACAGTGAATGATCCTTACCCTGAATAAACAGTGACTCTGTACAGTTTCACAGTGAGTGTCCCTTACCCTGAATAAACAGTGACTCTGTACAGTTACACAGTGAGTGTCCCTTACCCTGAATAAAAAATGAATCTGTACAGTTACACAGTGAGTGACCCTTACCCTGAATAAAGAGTGACTCTGTAAAGTTACACAGTGAGTGATCCTTACCCAGCTGAATAAACAGTGAATCTGTACAGTTACACAGTGAGTGACCCTTACCCTGCTGTATAAACAGTGACTCTGTACAGTTACACAGTGAGTGATCCTTACCCTGAATAAACAGTGACTCTGTACAGTTACACAGTGAGTGTCCCTTAGCCTGTATAAACAGTGACTCTGTACAGTTACACAGTGAGTGATCCTTACCCTGAATAAACAGTGACTCTGTACAGTTACACAGTGAGTGATCCTTACCCTGAATAAACAGTGACTCTGTACAGTTACACAGTGAGTGATCCTTACCGTGATGAATAAACAGTGACTCTGTACAGTTACACAGTGAGAGATACTTTCCCTGCTGAATAAACAGTGACTCTGTACAGTTACACAGTGAGTGATCCTTACCCTGAATAAACAGTGACTCTGTACAGTTACACAGTGAGTGACCCTTACCCTGAATAAACAGTGACTCTGTACAGTTACACAGTGAGTGATCCTTACGCTGATGAATAAACAGTGACTCTGTACAGTTGCACAGTGAGTGATCCTTACCCTGAATAAAAAGTGAATCTGTACAGTTACACAGTGAGTGATTCGTCCCCTGAATAAACAGTGATTCTGTACAGTTACACAGTGAGTGATCCGTAGCCTGAATAAACAGGGACTCTGTACAGTTACACAGTGAATGATCCTTACCCTGAATAAACAGTGACTCTGTACAGTTTCACAGTGAGTGTCCCTTACCCTGAATAAACAGTGACTCTGTACAGTTACACAGTGAGTGATCCTTACCCTGAATAAACAGTGACTCTGTACAGTTACACAGTGAGTGTCCCTTACCCTGAATAAAAAATGAATCTGTACAGTTACACAGTGAGTGACCCTTACCCTGAATAAAGAGTGACTCTGTAAAGTGACACAGTGAGTGATCCTTACCCAGCTGAATAAACAGTGAATCTGTACAGTTACACAGTGAGTGACCCTTACCCTGCTGTATAAACAGTGACTCTGTACAGTTACACAGTGAGTGATCCTTACCCTGAATAAACAGTGACTCTGTACAGTTACACAGTGAGTGTCCCTTAGCCTGTATAAACAGTGACTCTGTACAGTTACACAGTGAGTGATCCTTACCCTGAATAAACAGTGACTCTGTACAGTTACACAGTGAGTGATCCTTACCCTGAATAAACAGTGACTCTGTACAGTTACACAGTGAGTGATCCTTACCCTGATGAATAAACAGTGACTCTGTACAGTTACACAGTGAGAGATACTTTCCCTGCTGAATAAACAGTGAGTCTGTACAGTTACACAGTGAGTGATCCTTACCCTGAATAAACAGTGACTCTGTATAGTTACACAGTGAGTGACCCTTACCCTGAATAAACAGTGACTCTGTACAGTTACACAGTCAGTGATAATAACCCTGAATAAACATTGACTCTGTACAGTTACACAGTGAGTGCTCTTTACCCTGAATAAAAACTGACTCTGTACAGTTACACAGTGAGTGATCCTTACCCTGCTGAATAAACAGTGACTCTGTACAGTTACACAGTGAGTGACACTTACCCTGCTGAATAAACAGTGACTCTGTACAGTTACACAGTGAGTGATCCTGACCCTGAATAAACAGTGACTCTGTACAGTTACACAGTGAGTGATCCTTACCCTGAATAAACAGTGACTCTGTACAGTTACACAGTGAGTGATCCTTACCCTGAATAAACAGTGACTCTGTACAGTTACACAGTCAGTGATCCTTACCCTGAATAAACAGTGACTCTGTACAGTTACACAGTGAGTGCTCCTTACCCTGAATAAACAGTCACTCTGTACAGTTACACAGTGAGTGATCCTTACCCTGTTGAATAAACAGTGACTCTGTACAGTTACACAGTGAGAGATGCTTACCCTGCTGAATAAACAGTGACTCTGTACAGTTACACAGTGAGTGATCCTAACCCTGAATAAACAGTGACTCTGTACAGTTATACAGTGAGTGATCCTTACCCTGAACAAACAGTGAATCTGTACAGTTACACAGTGAGTGATACTAACCCTGAATAAACACTAACTCTGTACAGTGACACAGTGAGTGATCTTTACCCTGAATAAACACTGACTCTGTACAGTTACACAGTGAGTGATCCTTACCCTGCTGAATAAACAGTGACTCTGTACAGTTACACAGTGAGTGATCCTTACCCTGAATAAACAGTGACTCTGTACAGTTACACAGTGAGTGACCCTTACCCTGAATAAACAGTGACTCTGTACAGTTACACAGTGAGTGATCCTTACCCTGCTGAATAAACAGTGACCCTGTACAGTTACACAGTGAGTGATCCTTACCCTGCTGAATAAACAGTGACTCTGTACAGTTACACAGTGAGTGATACTTACCCTGCTGAATAAACAGTGACTCTGTACAGTTACACAGTGAGTGCTCCTTACGCTGAATAAACAGTGACTCTGTACAGTTACACAGTGAGTGATCCTTACCCAGCTGAATAAACAGTGAATCTGTACAGTAACACAGTGAGTGATCCTTACCCTGCTGTATAAACAGTGACTCTGTACAGTTACACAGTGAATGATCCTCACCCTGAATAAACAGTGACTCTGTGCAGTTACAAAGTGACTGTCCCTTACCCTGAATAAACAGTGACTCTGTACAGTTACACAGTGAGTGTCCCTTACCCTGAATAGACAGTGACTCTGTACAGTTACACAGTGAGTGTCCCTTACCCTGAGTAAACAGTGACTCTGTACAGTTACTCCGTGAGTGATCCATACGCTGCTGAATAAACAGACACTGTGTACAGTAACACAGTGATACTTACCCTGAATAGACAGTGACTCTGTACAGTTACACAGTGAGTAATCCTTACCCTGCTGAATGAAAAGTGAGTCTGTACAGTTACACAGTGAGTGATCCTTACCCTGCTGAATAAACAGTGACTCTGTACAGTTACACAGTGACAGATCCTTACCCTACTGAATAAACAGTGACTCTGTACAGTTGCACAGTGAGAGATCCTTACCCTGCTGAATAAACAGTGACTCTGTACAGTCACACAGTGAGTGATCCTTACGCTGAATACACAGTGACTCTGTACAGTTACACAGTGAGTGACCCTTACTCTGAATAAACAGTGACTCTGTACAGTTACACAGTGAGTGACCCTTAGCCTGTATAAACAGTGACTCTGTACAGTTACACAGTGAGTGATACTTACCCTGCTGAATAAACAGTGACTCTGTACAGTTACACAGTGAGTGATACTTACCCTGCTGAATAAACAGTGACTCTGTACAGTTACACAGTGAGTGCTCCTTACGCTGAATAAACAGTGACTCTGTACAGTTACACAGTGAGTGATCCTTACCCAGCTGAATAAACAGTGAATCTGTACAGTTACACAGTGAGTGATCCTTACGCTGCTGTATAAACAGTGACTCTGTACAGTTACACAGTGAATGATCCTCACCCTGAATAAACAGTGACTCTGTGCAGTTACAAAGTGACTGTCCCTTACCCTGAATAAACAGTGACTTTGTACAGTAGCACAGTGAGTGAATCTTACCCTGAATAAACAGTGACTCTGTACAGTTACACAGTGAGTGATCCTTACCCTGAATAAACAGTGACTCTGTACAGTTACACAGTGAGTGATCCTTACCCTGAGTAAAAAGTGACTCTGTACAGTTACACAGTGAGTGATCCTTACCCTGAATAAACAGTGACTCTGTACAGTTACACAGTGAGTGCTCCTGACCCTGAATAAACAGTGACTCTGTACAGATACACAGTGAGTGATCCTTACCCTGAACAAACAGTGACTCTGTACAGTTACACAGTGAGTGCTACTTACCCTGCTGAATAAACAGTGACTCTGTACAGTTACACAGTGAGTGATCCTTACCCTGAATAAACAGTGACTCTGTACAGTTACACAGTGAGTGATCCTTACCCTGTTGAATAAACAGTGACTCTGTACAGTTACACAGTGAGTGATCCTAACCCTGCTGAATAAACAGTGACTCTGTACAGTTACAAAGTGAGTGATCCTTACCCTGAATAAACAGTGACTCTGTACAGTTACACAGTGAGTGATCCTTACCCTGAATAAACAGTGACTCTGTACAGTTACACAGTGAGTGATCCTTACCCTGCTGAATAAACAGTGACTCTGTACAGTTACACAGTGAGTGACCCTTACCCTGAATAAACAGTGACTCTGTACAGTTACACAGTGAGTGATCCTTACACTGAATAAACAGTGACTCTGTACAGTTACACAGTGAGTGATCCTTACCCTGCTGAATAAACAGTGACTCTGTACAGTTACACAGTGAGTGATCCTTACCCTGCTGAATAAACAGTGACTCTGTACAGTTACACAGTGAGTGATACTTACCCTGCTGTATAAACAGTGACTCTGTACAGTTACACAGTGAATGATCTTTACCCTGAATAAACAGTGAATCTGTACAGTTACACAGTGAGTGATACTCACCCTGAATAAACACTAACTCTGTACAGTGACACAGTGAGTGATCTTTACACTGAATAAACACTGACTCTGTACAGTTACACAGTGAGTGATCCTTACCCTGCTGAATAAACAGTGACTCTGTACAGTTACACAGTGAGTGATCCTTACCCTGAATAAACAGTGACTCTGTACAGTTACACAGTGAGTGACCCTTACCCTGAATAAACAGTGACTCTGTACAGTTACACAGTGAGTGATCCTTACCCTGAATAAACAGTGACTCTGTACAGTTACACAGTGAGTGATCCTTACCCTGCTGAATAAACAGTGACTCTGTACAGTTACACAGTGAGTGATCCTTACCCTGAATAAACAGTGACTCTGTACAGTTACACAGTGAGTGATCCTTACCCTGTTGAATAAACAGTGACTCTGTACAGTTACACAGTGAGTGATGCTTACCTTGCTGAATAAACAGAGACTCTGTACAGTTACACAGTGAGTGATCATTACCCTGAATAAACAGTGAATCTGTACAGTTACACAGTGAGTGATACTAACCCTGAATAAACACTAACTCTGTACAGTGACACAGTGAGTGATCTTTACACTGAATAAACACTGACTCTGTACAGTTACACAGTGAGTGATCCTTACCCTGAATAAACAGTGACTCTGTACAGTTACACAGTGAGTGACCCTTACCCTGAATAAACAGTGACTCTGTACAGTTACACAGTGAGTGATCCTTACCCTGAATAAATAGTGACTCTGTACAGTTACACAGTGAGTGACCCTTACCCTGAATAAACAGTGACTCTGTACAGTTACACAGTGAGTGACCCTTACCCTGAATAAACAGTGACTCTGTACAGTTACACAGTGAGTGATCCTTACCCTGAATAAACAGTGACTCTGTACAGTTACACAGTGAGTGATCCTTACCCTGCTGAATAAACAGTGACCCTGTACAGTTACACAGTGAGTGATCCTTACCCTGCTGAATAAACAGTGACTCTGTACAGATACACAGTGAGTGATCCTTACCCTGAACAAACAGTGACTCTGTACAGTTACACGTGAGTGCTACTTACCCTGCTGAATAAACAGTGAATCTGTACAGTTACACAGTGAGTGATCCTTACCCTGAATAAACAGTGACTCTGTACGGTTACACAGTGAGTGATCCTTACCCTGCTGAATAAACAGTGACTCTGTACAGTTACACAGTGAGTGATCCTAACCCTGCTGAACAAAAAGTGAGTCTGTAAAGTTACTCAGTGAATGATCTTTACCCTGAATAAACAGTGACTCTGTACAGTTACACAGTGAGTGATCCTTACCCTGAATAAACAGTGAATCTGTACAGTTACACAGTGAGTGATCCTTACCCTGCTGAATAAACAGTGACTCTGTACAGTTACACAGTGAGTGCTCCTTACCCTGAATAAACAGTGACTCTGTACAGTTACACAGTGAGTGATCCTTACCCAGCTGAATAAACAGTGAATCTGTACAGTTACACAGTGAGTGATCCTTACCCTGCTGTATAAACAGTGACTCTGTACAGTTACACAGTGAATGATCCTCACCCTGAATAAACAGTGACTCTGTGCAGTTACAAAGTGACTGTCCCTTACCCTGAATAAACAGTGACTCTGTACAGTTACACAGTGAGTGTCCCTTACCTTGAATAAACAGTGACTCTGTACAGTTACTCCGTGAGTGATCCATACGCTGCTGAATAAACAGAGACTCTGTACAGTAACACAGTGAGTGATACTTACCCTGAATAGACAGTGACTCTGTACAGTTACACAGTGAGTGTCCCTTCCCCTGAGTAAACAGTGACTCTGTACAGTTACTCCGTGAGTGATCCATACGCTGCTGAATAAACAGACACTGTGTACAGTAACACAGTGAGTGATACTTACCCTGAATAGACAGTGACTCTGTACAGTTACACAGTGAGTAATCCTTACCCTGCTGAATGAAAAGTGAGTCTGTACAGTTACACAGTGAGTGATCCTAACCCTGCTGAATAAACAGTGACTCTGTACAGTTACACAGTGACAGATCCTTACCCTACTGAATAAACAGTGACTCTGTACAGTTACACAGTAAGAGATCCTTACCCTGCTGAATAAACAGTGACTCTGTACAGTCACACAGTGAGTGATCCTTACGCTGAATACACAGTGACTCTGTACAGTTACACAGTGAGTGACCCTTACTCTGAATAAACAGTGACCCTGTACAGTTACACAGTGAGTGACCCTTAGCCTGTATAAACAGTGACTCTGAACAGTTACACAGTGAGTGATACTTACCCTGATGAATAAACAGTGACTCTGTACAGTTACACAGTGAGAGATACTTTCCCTGCTGAATAAACAGTGACTCTGTACAGTTACACAGTGAGTGATCCTTACACTGAATAAACAGTGACTCTGCATAGTTACACAGTGTGTGATCCTTACCCAGCTGAATAAACAGTGACTCTGTACAGTTACACAGTGAGTGATCCTTACCCTGAATAAACAGTGACTCTGTACAGTTACACAGTGAGTGACCCTTACCCTGAATAAACAGTGACTCTGTACAGTTACACAGTGAGTGATAATAACCCTGAATAAACATTGACTCTGTACAGTTACACAGTGAGTGCTCTTTACCCTGAATAAACACTGACTCTGTACAGTTACACAGTGAGTGATCCTTACCCTGCTGAATAAACAGTGACTCTGTACAGTTACACAGTGAGTGACACTTACCCTGCTGAATAAACAGTGACTCTGTACAGTTACACAGTGAGTGATCCTTACCCTGAATAAACAGTGACTCTGTACAGTTACACAGTGAGTGATCCTTACCCTGAATAAACAGTGACTCTGTACAGTTACACGGTGAGTGATCCTTACCCTGAATAAACAGTGACTCTGTACAGTTACACAGTGAGTGCTCCTTACCCTGAATAAACAGTGACTCTGTACAGATACACAGTGAGTGATCCTTACCCTGAATAAACAATAACTCTGTACAGTTACACAGTGAGTGACCCTTACCCTGAACAAACAGTGACTATGTACAGTTACACAGTAAGTGCTACTTACTCTGCTGAATAAACAGTGACTCTGTACAGTTACACAATGAGTGATCCTTACCCTGAATAAACAGTGACTCTGTACAGTTACACAGTGAGTGATCCTTACCCTGTTGAATAAACAGTGACTCTGTACAGTTACACAGTGAGTGATGCTTACCCTGCTGAATAAACAGTGACTCTGTACAGTTACATAGTGAGTGATCCTTACCCTGCTGAATAAACAGTGACTCTGTACAGTTACACAGTGAGTGATGCTTACCCTGCTGAATAAACAGTGACGCTGTACAGTTACACAGTGAGTGATCCTTACGCTGAATAAACAGTGACTCTGTACAGTTACTCAGTGAATGATCTTTACCCTGAATAAACAGTGACTCTGTACAGTTACACAGTGAGTGATACTAACCCTGAATAAACACTAACTCTGTACAGTGACACAGTGAGTGATCTTTACCCTGAATAAACACTGACTCTGTACAGTTACACAGTGAGTGATCCTTACCCTGCTGAATAAATAGTGACTCTGTACAGTTACACAGTGAGTGATCCTTACCCTGAATAAACAGTGACTCTGTACAGTTACACAGTGAGTGACCCTTACCCTGAATAAACAGTGACTCTGTACAGTTACACAGTGAGTGATCCTTACCCTGAATAAACAGTGACTCTGTACAGTTACACAGTGAGTGATCCTTACCCTGCTGAATAAACAGTGACTCTGTACAGTTACACAGTGAGTGATCCTTACCCTGCTTAATAAACAGTGACTCTGTACAGTTACACAGTGAGTGATACTTACCCTGCTGAATAAACAGTGACTCTGTACAGTTACAGAGTGAGTGCTCCTTACGCTGAATAAACAGTGACTCTGTACAGTTACACAGTGAGTGATCCTTACCCTGCTAAATAAACAGTGACTCTGTACAGTTACACAGTGAGTGATCCTTACGCTGAATACACAGTGACTCTGTACAATTACACAGTGAGAGATCCTTACACTGCTGAATAAACAGTGTCTCGGTACTGTTACACAGTGAGTGATCCTTACCCTGTATGAACAGTGACGCTGTACAGTTACACAGTGAGTGACCCTTACCCTGATGAATAAACAGCGACTCTGTACAGCTACACAGTGAGTGATCCTTACCCTGCTGAATAAACACTGACTCTGTACATTTACACAGTGAGTGATCCTTACCCTGAATAAACAGTGATTCTGTACAGAAACACAGTGAGTGACCCTTACCCTGAATAAACAGTGACTCTGTACAGTTACACAGTGAGTGATCCTTACCCTGAATAAACAGTGACTCTGTACAGTTAAACAGTGAGTGATCCTTACGCTGCTGAATAAACAGTGACTCTGTACAGTTACACAGTGAGTGATCCTTACACTGCTGAATAAACAGTGATTCTGTACAGTTACACAGTGAGTGATCCTTACCGTGCTATATAAACAGTGACTCTGTACAGTTACACATTGAGTGACCCTTGCCCTGAATAAACAGTGACTCTGTACAGTTACACAGTGAGTGCTCCTTACGCTGCTGAATAAACAGTGACTCTGTACAGTTACACAGTGAGTGATCCTACACTGCTGAATAAACAGTGACTCTGTACAGTTATACTTTGAGTGATCCTTACCCTGAATAAACAGTGAATCTCTACAGTTACACAGTGATTGATGCTTACCCTGAATAAACAGTGACTCTGTACAGTTACACAGTGAGTGATCATTACCCTGCTGAATAAACAGTGACACTGTACAGTTACAAAGTGAGTGATCCTTACCCAGAATAAACAGTGACTCTGTACAGTTACACAGTGAGTGATCCTTACCCTGAATACAAAGTGACTCTGTACAGTTACACAGTGAGTGATCCTTACCCTGAATAAACAGTGACTCTGTACAGTTACACAGTGAGTGACCCTTACCCTGAACAAACAGTGACTCGGTACAGTTACACAGTGAGTGATCCTCACCCTGAATAAACAGTGACTCTGTACAGTTATACAGTGAGTGCTCCTTACCCTGAATAAACAGTGACTCTGTGCAGATACACAGTGAGTGATCCTTACCCTGCTGAATAAACAGTGACTCTGTACAGTTACACAGTGAGTGCTACTTACCCTGCTGAATAAACAGTGACTCTG
The DNA here is from genome assembly GCA_026770705.1 of Isurus oxyrinchus. Lineage (NCBI taxonomy): Eukaryota > Metazoa > Chordata > Chondrichthyes > Lamniformes > Lamnidae > Isurus > Isurus oxyrinchus. The sequence continues at coordinate 40,377 of JANJGN010001349.1, forward strand.
TACAGTTACACAGTGAGTGATCCTTACCCTGAATAAACAGTGACTCTGTAAAGTTACACAGTGAGTGATCCTTACCCTGTTGAATAAACAGTGACTCTGTACAGTTACACAGTGAGTGATCCTTACCCTGAATAAACAGTGACTCTGTACAGTTACACAGTGAGTGCTCCTTACCCTGAATAAACAGTGACTCTGTACAGTTACACAGTGAGTGATCCTTACCCTGAATAAACAGTGACTCTGTACAGTTACACAGTGAGTGATACTAACCCTGAATAAACACTGACTCTGTACAGTGACACAGTGAGTGATCTTTACCCTGAATAAACACTGACTCTGTACAGTTAGACAGTGAGTGATCCTTACCCTGCTGAATAAACAGTGACACTGTACAGTTACACAGTGAGTGATCCTTACCCTGAATAAACAGTGACTCTGTACAGTTACACAGTGAGTGATACTAACCCTGAATACACACGGACTCTGTACAGTGACACAGTGAGTGATCTTTACCCTGAATAAACAGTGAATCTGTACAGTTACACAGTGAGTGATACTAACCCTGAATAAACACTAACTCTGTACAGTGACACAGTGAGTGATCTTTACACTGAATAAACAGTGACTCTGTACAGTTACACAGTGAGTGATCCTTACCCTGCTGAATAAACAGTGACTCTGTACAGTTACACAGTGAGTGATCCTTACCCTGAATAAACAGTGACTCTGTACAGTTACACAGTGAGTGACCCTTACCCTGAATAAACAGTGACTCTGTACAGTTACACAGTGAGTGATCCTTACCCTGAATAAACAGTGACTCTGTACAGTTACACAGTGAGTGATCCTTACCCTGCTGAATAAACAGTGACCCTGTACAGTTACACAGTGAGTGATCCTTACCCTGCTGAATAAACAGTGACTCTGTACAGATACACAGTGAGTGATCCTTACCCTGAACAAACAGTGACTCTGTACAGTTACACAGTGAGTGCTACTTACCCTGCTGAATAAACAGTGACTCTGTACAGTTACACAGTGAGTGATCCTTACCCTGAATAAACAGTGACTCTGTACAGTTACACAGTGAGTGATCCTTACCATGTTGAATAAACAGTGACTCTGTACAGTTACACAGTGAGTGATGCTTACCCTGCTGAATAAACAGTGACTCTGTACAGTTACACAGTGAGTGATCCTTACCCTGCTGAATAAACAGTGACTCTGTACAGTTACACAGTGACAGATCCTTACCCTGCTGAATAAACAGTGACTCTGTACAGTTACTCAGTGAATGATCTTTACCCTGAATAAACAGTGACTCTGTACAGTTACACAGTGAGTGATCCTTACCCTGAATAAACAGTGAATCTGTACAGTTACACAGTGAGTGATACTAACCCTGAATAAACACTAACTCTGTACAGTGACACAGTGAGTGATCTTTACCCTGAATAAACACTGACTCTGTACAGTTACACAGTGAGTGATCCTTACCCTGCTGAATTAGCAGTGACTCTGTACAGTTACACAGTGAGTGACCCTTACCCTGAATAAACAGTGACTCTGTGCAGTTACACAGTGAGTGATCCTTACCCTGAATAAACAGTGACACTGTACAGTTACACAGTGAGTGATCCTTACCCTGCTGAATAAACAGTGACTCTGTACAGTTACACAGTGAGTGATCCTTACCCTGAATAAACAGTGACTCTGTACAGTTACACAGTGAGTGATCCTTACCCTGCTGAATAAACAGTGACTCTGTACAGTTACACAGTGAGTGATACTTACCCTGCTGAATAAACAGTGACTCTGTACAGTTACACAGTGAGTGCTCCTTACGCTGAATAAACAGTGACTCTGTACAGTTACACAGTGAGTGATCCTTACCCAGCTGAATAAACAGTGAATCTGTACAGTTACACAGTGAGTGATCCTTACCCTGCTGTATAAACAGTGACTCTGTACAGTTACACAGTGAATGATCCTCACCCTGAATAAACAGTGACTCTGTGCAGTTACAAAGTGACTGTCCCTTACCCTGAATAAACAGTGACTCTGTACAGTTACACAGTGAGTGTCCCTTACCTTGAATAAACAGTGACTCTGTACATTTACTCCGTGAGTGATCCATACGCTGCTGAATAAACAGAGACTCTGTACAGTAACACAGTGAGTGATACTTACCCTGAATAGACAGTGACTCTGTACAGTTACACAGTGAGTGTCCCTTACACTGAGTAAACAGTGACTCTGTACAGTTACTCCGTGAGTGATCCATACGCTGCTGAATAAACAGACACTGTGTACAGTAACACAGTGAGTGATACTTACCCTGAATAGACAGTGACTCTGTACAGTTACACAGTGAGTAATCCTTACCCTGCTGAATGAAAAGTGAGCCTGTACAGTTACACAGTGAGTGATCCTAACCCTGCTGAATAAACAGTGACTCTGTACAGTTACACAGTGACAGATCCTTACCCTACTGAATAAACAGTGACTCTGTACAGTTACACAGTAAGAGATCCTTACCCTGCTGAATAAACAGTGACTCTGTACAGTCACACAGTGAGTGATCCTTACGCTGAATACACAGTGACTCTGTACAGTTACACAGTGAGTGACCCTTACTCTGAATAAACAGTGACCCTGTACAGTTACACAGTGAGTGACCCTTAGCCAGTATAAACAGTGACTCTGTACAGTTACACAGTGAGTGATACTTACCCTGATGAATAAACAGTGACTCTGTACAGTTACACAGTGAGAGATACTTTCCCTGCTGAATAAACAGTGACTCTGTACAGTTACACAGTGAGTGATCCTTACCCTGAATAAACAGTGACTCTGTATAGTTACACAGTGTGTGATCCTTACCCAGCTGAATAAACAGTGACTCTGTACAGTTACACAGTGAGTTATCCTTACCCTGAATAAACAGTGACTCTGTACAGTTACACAGTGAGTGACCCTTACCCTGAATAAACAGTGACTCTGTACAGTTACACAGTGAGTGATAATAATCCTGAATAAACATTGACTCTGTACAGTTACACAGTGAGTGCTCTTCACCATGAATAAACACTGACTCTGTACAGTTACACAGTGAGTGATCCTTACCCTGCTGAATAAACAGTGACTCTGTACAGTTACACAGTGAGTGACACTTACCCTGCTGAATAAACAGTGACTCTGTACAGTTACACAGTGAGTGATCCTTACCCTGAATAAACAGTGACTTTGTACAGTTACACAGTGAGTGATCCTTACCCTGAATAAACAGTGACTCTGTATAGTTACACAGTGTGTGATCCTTACCCAGCTGAATAAACAGTGACTCTGTACAGTTACACAGTGAGTGATCCTTACCCTGAATATACAGTTACTCTGTACAGTTACACAGTGAGTGACCCTTACCCTGAATAAACAGTGACTCTGTACAGTTACACAGTGAGTGATAATAACCCTGAATAAACATTGACTCTGTACAGTTACACAGTGAGTGCTCTTTACCCTGAATAAACACTGACTCTGTACAGTTACACAGTGAGTGATCCTTACCCTGCTGAATAAACAGTGACTCTGTACAGTTACACAGTGAGTGACACTTACCCTGCTGAATAAACAGTGACTCTGTGCAGTTACACAGTGAGTGATCCTTACCCTGAATAAACAGTGACTTTGTACAGTTACACAGTGAGTGATACTTACCCTGAATAAACAGTGACTCTGTACAGTTACACAGTGAGTGATCCTAACCCTGAATAAACAGTGACTCTGTACAGTTACACAGTGAGTGATCCTTACCCTGAATAAACAGTGACTCTGTACAGTTACACGATGAGTGATCCTTACCCTGAATAAACAGTGACTCTGTACAGTTACACAGTGAGTGCTCCTTACCCTGAATAAACAGTGACTCTGTACAGATACACAGTGAGTGATCCTTACCCTGAATAAACAATGACTCTGTACAGTTACACAGTGAGTGACCCTTACCCTGAACAAACAGTGACTATGTACAGTTACACAGTGAGTGATCCTTACCCTGAATAAACAGTGACTCTGTACAGTTACACAATGAGTGATCCTTACCCTGAATAAACAGTGACTTTGTACAGTTACACAGTGAGTGATCCTTACCCTGAATAAACAGTGACTCTGTACAGTTACACAGTGAGTGATCCTTACCCTGAATACACAGTGACTCTGTACAGTTACACAGTGAGTGATGCTTACCCTGCTGAATAAACAGTGACTCTGTACAGTTACACAGTGAGTGATCCTTACCCTGTTGAATAAACAGTGACTCTGTACAGTTACACAGTGAGTGATGCTTACCCTGCTGAATAAACAGTGACTCTGTACAGTTACACAGTGAGTGATCCTTACCCTGCTGAATAAACAGTGACTCTGTACAGTTACACAGTGAGTGATCTTTACCCTGAATAAACAGTGAATCTGTACAGTTACAAAGTGAGTGATACTAACCCTGAATACACACGGACTCTGTACAGTGACACAGTGAGTGATCTTTACCCTGAATAAACAGTGAATCTGTACAGTTACACAGTGAGTGATACTAACCCTGAATAAACACTAACTCTGTACAGTGAAACAGTGAGTGATCTTTACCCTGAATAAACACTGACTCTGTACAGTTACACAGTGAGTGATCCTTACCCTGCTGAATAAACAGTGACTCTGTACAGTTACACAGTGAGTGATCCTTACCCTGAATAAACAGTGACTCTGTACAGTTACACAGTGAGTGACCCTTACCCTGAATAAACAGTGACTCTGTACAGTTACACAGTGAGTGATCCTTACCCTGAATAAACAGTGACTCTGTACAGTTACACAGTGAGTGATCCTTACCCTGCTGAATAAACAGTGACCCTGTACAGTTACACAATGAGTGATCCTTACCCTGCTTAATAAACAGTGACTCTGTACAGTTACACAGTGAGTGATACTTACCCTGCTGAATAAACAGTGACTCTGTACAGTTACAGAGTGAGTGCTCCTTACGCTGAATAAACAGTGACTCTGTACAGTTACACAGTGAGTGATCCTTACCCTGCTAAATAAACAGTGACTCTGTACAGTTACACAGTGAGTGATCCTTACGCTGAATACACAGTGACTCTGTACAATTACACAGTGAGAGATCCTTACACTGCTGAATAAACAGTGTCTCGGTACAGTTACACAGTGAGTGATCCTTACCCTGTATGAACAGTGACTCTGTACAGTTACACAGTGAGTGACCCTTACCCTGATGAATAAACAGCGACTCTGTACAGCTACACAGTGAGTGATCCTTACCCTGCTGAATAAACACTGACTCTGTACATTTACACAGTGAGTGATCCTTACCCTGAATAAACAGTGATTCTGTACAGAAACACAGTGAGTGACCCTTACCCTGAATAAACAGTGACTCTGTACAGTTACACAGTGAGTGATCCTTACCCTGAATAAACAGTGACTCTGTACAGTTAAACAGTGAGTGATCCTTACGCTGCTGAATAAACAGTGACTCTGTACAGTTACACAGTGAGTGATCCTTACACTGCTGAATAAACAGTGATTATGTACAGTTACACAGTGAGTGATCCTTACCGTGCTATATAAACAGTGACTCTGTACAGTTACACATTGAGTGACAATTACCCTGAATAAACAGTGACTCTGTACAGTTACACAGTGAGTGCTCCTTACGCTGCTGAATAAACAGTGACTCTGTACAGTTACACAGTGAGTGATCCTACACTGCTGAATAAACAGTGACTCTGTACAGTTATACTTTGAGTGATCCTTACCCTGAATAAACAGTGAATCTCCACAGTTACACAGTGATTGATGCTTACCCTGAATAAACAGTGACTCTGTACAGTTACACAGTGAGTGATCATTACCCTGCTGAATAAACAGTGACACTGTACAGTTACACAGTGAGTGATCCTTACCCTGCTGAATAAATAGTGACTCTGTACAGTTACACAGTGAGTGATCCTTACCCTGAATAAACAGTGACTCTGTACAGTTATACAGTGAGTGATCCTTACCCTGCTGAATAAACAGTGACTCTGTACAGTTACACAGTGAGTGATCCTTACCCTGCTGAATAAACAGTGACTCTGTACAGTTACACAGTGAGTGATCATTACCCTGCTGAATAAACAGTGACACTGTACAGTTACACAGTGAGTGATCCTTACCCTGAATACACAGTGACTCTGTACAGTTACACAGTGAGTGATCCTTACCCTGAATAAACAGTGACTCTGTACAGTTACACAGTGAGTGACCCTTACCCTGAACAAACAGTGACTCTGTACAGTTACACAGTGAGTGATCCTCACCCTGAATAAACAGTGACTCTGTACAGTTATAAAGTGAGTGCTCCTTACCCTGAATAAACAGTGACTCTGTGCAGATACACAGTGAGTGATCCTTACCCTGCTGAATAAACAGTGACTCTGTACAGTTACACAGTGAGTGATCCTTACCCTGAATAAACAGTGACTCTGTACAGTTACACAGTGAGTGATCCTTACCCTGAATAAACAGTGACTCTGTAAAGTTACACAGTGAGTGATCCTTACCCTGTTGAATAAACAGTGACTCTGTACAGTTACACAGTGAGTGATGCTTACCCTGCTGAATAAACAGTGACTCTGTACAGTTACACAGTGAGTGATCCTTACCCTGAATAAACAGTGACTCTGAACAGTTACACAGTGAGTGATCCTTACCCTGAATAAACAGTGACTCTGTACAGTTACACAGTGAGTGACCCTTACCCTGAATAAACAGTGACTCTGTACAGTTACACAGTGAGTGATCCTTACCCTGAATAAACAGTGACTCTGTAAAGTTACACAGTGAGTGATCCTTACCCTGCTGAATAAACAGTGACCCTGTACAGTTACACAGTGAGTGATACTAACCCTGAATAAACACGGACTCTGTACAGTGACACAGTGAGTGACCTTTACCCTGAATAAACACTGACTCTGTACAGTTAGACAGTGAGTGATCCTTACCCTGCTGAATGAACAGTGACTCTGTGCAGTTACACAGTGAGTGATCCTTACCCTGTTGAATAAACAGTGACTCTGTACAGTTACACAGTGAGTGATCCTTACCCTGAATGAACAGTGACTCTGTGCAGTTACACAGTGAGTGATCCTTACCCTGTTGAATAAACAGTGACTCTGTACAGTTACACAGTGAGTGATCCTTACCCTGCTTAATAAACAGTGACTCTGTACAGTTACACAGTGAGTGATACTTACCCTGCTGAATAAACAGTGACTCTGTACAGTTACAGAGTGAGTGCTCCTTACGCTGAATAAACAGTGACTCTGTACAGTTACACAGTGAGTGATCCTTACCCTGCTAAATAAACAGTGACTCTGTACAGTTACACAGTGAGTGATCCTTACGCTGAATACACAGTGACTCTGTACAATTACACAGTGAGAGATCCTTACACTGCTGAATAAACAGTGTCTCGGTACAGTTACACAGTGAGTGATCCTTACCCTGTATGAACAGTGACGCTGTACAGTTACACAGTGAGTGACCCTTACCCTGATGAATAAACAGCGACTCTGTACAGCTACACAGTGAGTGATCCTTACCCTGCTGAATAAAAAATGACTCTGTACATTTACACAGTGAGTGATCCTTACCCTGAATAAACAGTGATTCTGTACAGAAACACAGTGAGTGACCCTTACCCTGAATAAACAGTGACTCTGTACAGTTACACAGTGAGTGATCCTTACCCTGAATAAACAGTGACTCTGTACAGTTAAACAGTGAGTGATCCTTACGCTGCTGAATAAACAGTGACTCAGTACAGTTACACAGTGAGTGATCCTTACACTGCTGAATAAACAGTGATTATGTACAGTTACACAGTGAGTGATCCTTACCGTGCTATATAAACAGTGACTCTGTACAGTTACACATTGAGTGACCCTTACCCTGAATAAACAGTGACTCTGTACAATTACACAGTGAGTGCTCCTTACGCTGCTGAATAAACAGTGACTCTGTACAGTTACACAGTGAGTGATCCTTACCCTGAATAAACAGTGACTCTGTACAGTTACACAGTGAGTGATCCTACACTGCTGAATAAACAGTGACTCTGTACAGTTATACTTTGAGTGATCCTTACCCTAAATAAACAGTGAATCTCTACAGTTACACAGTGATTGATGCTTACCCTGAATAAACAGTGACTCTGTACAGTTACACAGTGAGTGATCATTACCCTGCTGAATAAACAGTGACACTGTACAGTTACAAAGTGAGTGATCCTTACCCTGCTGAATAAACAGTGACTCTGTACAGTTACACAGTGAGTGATCCTTACCCTGAACAAACAGTGACGCTGTACAGTTACACAGTGAGTGACCCTTACCCTGAATAAACAGTGACTCTGTACAGTTACACAGTGAGTGATCCTTACCCTGAATAAACAGTGACTCTGTACAGTTACACAGTGAGTGCTCCTTACCCTGAATAAACAGTGACTCTGTACAGTTACACAGTGAGTGACCCTTGCCCTGAATAAACAGTGACTCTGTACAGTTACACAGTGAGTGACTCTTACCCTGAAGAAACAGTGACTCTCTACAGTTGCACAGTGAGTGACCCTTACCCTGAATAAACAGTGACTCTGTACAGTTACACAGTGAGTGATCCTTACCCTGAATAAACAGTGACTCTGTACAGTTACACAGTGAGTGACCCTTACCCTGAATAAACAGTGACTCTGTACAGTTACACAGTGAGTGATCCTTACGCTGATGAATAAACAGTGACTCTGTACAGTTGCACAGTGAGTGATCCTTACCCTGAATAAAAAGTGAATCTGTACAGTTACACAGTGAGTGATCCTTACCCTGAATAAACAGTGACTCTGTACAGTTACACAGTGAGTGCTCCTGACACTGCTGAATAAACAGTGACTCTGTACAGTTACACAGTGAGTGATCCTGACACTGCTGAATAAACAGTGACTCTGTACAGTTACACAGTGAATGATCCTTACCCTGAATAAACAGTGACTCTGTACAGTTTCACAGTGAGTGTCCCTTACCCTGAATAAACAGTGACTCTGTACAGTTACACAGTGAGTGTCCCTTACCCTGAATAAAAAATGAATCTGTACAGTTACACAGTGAGTGACCCTTACCCTGAATAAAGAGTGACTCTGTAAAGTTACACAGTGAGTGATCCTTACCCAGCTGAATAAACAGTGAATCTGTACAGTTACACAGTGAGTGACCCTTACCCTGCTGTATAAACAGTGACTCTGTACAGTTACACAGTGAGTGATCCTCACCCTGAATAAACAGTGACTCTGTACAGTTACACAGTGAGTGTCCCTTAGCCTGTATAAACAGTGACTCTGTACAGTTACACAGTGAGTGATCCTTACCCTGAATAAACAGTGACTCTGTACAGTTACACAGTGAGTGATCCTTACCCTGAATAAACAGTGACTCTGTACAGTTACACAGTGAGTGATCCTTACCCTGATGAATAAACAGTGACTCTGTACAGTTACACAGTGAGAGATACTTTCCCTGCTGAATAAACAGTGAGTCTGTACAGTTACACAGTGAGTGATCCTTACCCTGAATAAACAGTGACTCTGTATAGTTACACAGTGAGTGACCCTTACCCTGAATAAACAGTGACTCTGTACAGTTACACAGTCAGTGATAATAACCCTGAATAAACATTGACTCTGTACAGTTACACAGTGAGTGCTCTTTACCCTGAATAAAAACTGACTCTGTACAGTTACACAGTGAGTGATCCTTACCCTGCTGAATAAACAGTGACTCTGTACAGTTACACAGTGAGTGACACTTACCCTGCTGAATAAACAGTGACTCTGTACAGTTACACAGTGAGTGATCCTGACCCTGAATAAACAGTGACTCTGTACAGTTACACAGTGAGTGATCCTTACCCTGAATAAACAGTGACTCTGTACAGTTACACAGTGAGTGATCCTTACCCTGAATAAACAGTGACTCTGTACAGTTACACAGTCAGTGATCCTTACCCTGAATAAACAGTGACTCTGTACAGTTACACAGTGAGTGCTCCTTACCCTGAATAAACAGTCACTCTGTACAGTTACACAGTGAGTGATCCTTACCCTGTTGAATAAACAGTGACTCTGTACAGTTACACAGTGAGAGATGCTTACCCTGCTGAATAAACAGTGACTCTGTACAGTTACACAGTGAGTGATCCTAACCCTGAATAAACAGTGACTCTGTACAGTTACACAGTGAGTGATCCTTACCCTGAATAAACAGTGAATCTGTACAGTTACACAGTGAGTGATACTAACCCTGAATAAACACTAACTCTGTACAGTGACACAGTGAGTGATCTTTACCCTGAATAAACACTGACTCTGTACAGTTACACAGTGAGTGATCCTTACCCTGCTGAATAAACAGTGACTCTGTACAGTTACACAGTGAGTGATCCTTACCCTGAATAAACAGTGACTCTGTACAGTTACACAGTGAGTGACCCTTACCCTGAATAAACAGTGACTCTGTACAGTTACACAGTGAGTGATCCTTACCCTGCTGAATAAACAGTGACCCTGTACAGTTACACAGTGAGTGATCCTTACCCTGCTGAATAAACAGTGACTCTGTACAGTTACACAGTGAGTGATACTTACCCTGCTGAATAAACAGTGACTCTGTACAGTTACACAGTGAGTGCTCCTTACGCTGAATAAACAGTGACTCTGTACAGTTACACAGTGAGTGATCCTTACCCAGCTGAATAAACAGTGAATCTGTACAGTAACACAGTGAGTGATCCTTACCCTGCTGTATAAACAGTGACTCTGTACAGTTACACAGTGAATGATCCTCACCCTGAATAAACAGTGACTCTGTGCAGTTACAAAGTGACTGTCCCTTACCCTGAATAAACAGTGACTCTGTACAGTTACACAGTGAGTGTCCCTTACCTAGAATAAACAGTGACTCTGTACAGTTACTCCGTGAGTGATCCATACGCTGCTGAATAAACAGAGACTCTGTACAGTAACACAGTGAGTGATACTTACCCTGAATAGACAGTGACTCTGTACAGTTACACAGTGAGTGTCCCTTACCCTGAGTAAACAGTGACTCTGTACAGTTACTCCGTGAGTGATCCATACGCTGCTGAATAAACAGACACTGTGTACAGTAACACAGTGATACTTACCCTGAATAGACAGTGACTCTGTACAGTTACACAGTGAGTAATCCTTACCCTGCTGAATGAAAAGTGAGTCTGTACAGTTACACAGTGAGTGATCCTTACCCTGCTGAATAAACAGTGACTCTGTACAGTTACACAGTGACAGATCCTTACCCTACTGAATAAACAGTGACTCTGTACAGTTGCACAGTGAGAGATCCTTACCCTGCTGAATAAACAGTGACTCTGTACAGTCACACAGTGAGTGATCCTTACGCTGAATACACAGTGACTCTGTACAGTTACACAGTGAGTGACCCTTACTCTGAATAAACAGTGACTCTGTACAGTTACACAGTGAGTGACCCTTAGCCTGTATAAACAGTGACTCTGTACAGTTACACAGTGAGTGATACTTACCCTGCTGAATAAACAGTGACTCTGTACAGTTACACAGTGAGTGATACTTACCCTGCTGAATAAACAGTGACTCTGTACAGTTACACAGTGAGTGCTCCTTACGCTGAATAAACAGTGACTCTGTACAGTTACACAGTGAGTGATCCTTACCCAGCTGAATAAACAGTGAATCTGTACAGTTACACAGTGAGTGATCCTTACCCTGCTGTATAAACAGTGACTCTGTACAGTTACACAGTGAATGATCCTCACCCTGAATAAACAGTGACTCTGTGCAGTTACAAAGTGACTGTCCCTTACCCTGAATAAACAGTGACTTTGTACAGTTACACAGTGAGTGATCCTTACCCTGAATAAACAGTGACTCTGTACAGTTACACAGTGAGTGATCCTTACCCTGAATAAACAGTGACTCTGTACAGTTACACAGTGAGTGATCCTTACCCTGAATAAACAGTGACTCTGTACAGTTACACAGTGAGTGCTCCTGACCCTGAATAAACAGTGACTCTGTACAGATACACAGTGAGTGATCCTTACCCTGAACAAACAGTGACTCTGTACAGTTACACAGTGAGTGCTACTTACCCTGCTGAATAAACAGTGACTCTGTACAGTTACACAGTGAGTGATCCTTACACTGCTGAATAAACAGTGATTATGTACAGTTACACAGTGAGTGATCCTTACCGTGCTATATAAACAGTGACTCTGTACAGTTACACATTGAGTGACCCTTACCCTGAATAAACAGTGACTCTGTACAGTTACACAGTGAGTCCTCCTTACGCTGCTGAATAAACAGTGACTCTGTACAGTTACACAGTGAGTGATCCTGACCCTGAATAAACAGTGACTCTGTACAGATACACAGTGAGTGATCCTTACCCTGAACAAACAGTGACTCTGTACAGTTACACAGTGAGTGCTACTTACCCTGCTGAATAAACAGTGACTCTGTACAGTTACACAGTGAGTGATCCTTACACTGCTGAATAAACAGTGATTATGTACAGTTACACAGTGAGTGATCCTTACCGTGCTATATAAACAGTGACTCTGTACAGTTACACATTGAGTGACCCTTACCCTGAATAAACAGTGACTCTGTACAGTTACACAGTGAGTGCTCCTTACGCTGCTGAATAAACAGTGACTCTGTACAGTTACACAGTGAGTGATCCTTACACTGCTGAATAAACAGTGACTCTGTACAGTTACACAGTGAGTGATCCTTACCCTGCTGAATGAATAGTGACTCTGTACAGTTACACAGTGAGTGATCCTTACCCTGATGAATAAACAGTGACTCTGTACAGTTACACAGTGAGTGATCCTTACCCTGAATAAACAGTGACTCTGTACAGTTACACAGTGAGTGATCCTTACCCTGAATAAACAGTGACTCTGTACAGTTAGACAGTGAGTGACCCTTACCCTGCTGAATAAACAGTGACTCTGTACAGTTACACAGTGAGTGACCCTTACCCTGAATAAACAGTGACTCTGTACAGTTACACAGTGAGTGATCCTTACCCTGCTGAATAAACAGTGACACTGTACAGTTACAAAGTGAGTGATCCTTACCCTGATGAATAAACAGTGACTCTGTACAGTTACACAGTGAGTGATCCTTACCCTGAATAAACAGTGACGCTGTACAGTTACAAAGTGAGTGATCCTTACCCTGAATAAACAGTGACTCTGTACAGTTACACAGTGTGTTATCCTTACCCTGAATAAACAGTGACTCTGTACAGTTACACAGTGAGTGATCCTTACCCTGAATAAACAGTGACTCTGTACAGTTACACAGTGAGTGACCCTTACCCTGAATAAACAGTGACTCTGTACAGTTACACAGTGAGTGATCCTTACCCTGAATAAACAGTGACTCTGTACAGTTACACAGTGAGTGCACCTTACCCTGAATAAACAGTGACTCTGTACAGTTACACAGTGAGTGACCCTTGCCCTGAATAAACAGTGACTCTGTACAGTTACACAGTGAGTGACTCTTACCCTGAAGAAACAGTGACTCTCTACAGTTGCACAGTGAGTGACCCTTACCCAGAATAAACAGTGACTCTGTACAGTTACACAGTGAGTGATCCTTACCCTGAATAAACAGTGACTCTGTACAGTTACACAGTGAGTGATCCTTACCCTGAATAAACAGTGACTCTGTACAGTTACACAGTGAGTGATCCTTACGCTGATGAATAAACAGTGACTCTGTACAGTTGCACAGTGAGTGATCCTTACCCTGAATAAAAAGTGAATCTGTACAGTTACACAGTGAGTGATTCGTACCCTGAATAAACAGTGATTCTGTACAGTTACACAGTGAGTGATCCTGACACTGCTGAATAAACAGTGACTCTGTACAGTTACACAGTGAGTGATCCGTAGCCTGAATAAACAGGGACTCTGTACAGTTACACAGTGAATGATCCTTACCCTGAATAAACAGTGACTCTGTACAGTTTCACAGTGAGTCTCCCTTACCCTGAATAAACAGTGACTCTGTACAGTTACTCAAGTGTGTGATCCTTACCCTGAATAAACAGTGACTCTGTACAGTTACACAGTGAGTGTCCCTTACCCTGAATAAAAAATGAATCTGTACAGTTACACAGTGAGTGAACCTTACCCTGAATAAAGAGTGACTCTGTAAAGTTACACAGTGAGTGATCCTTACCCAGCTGAATAAACAGTGAATCTGTACAGTTACACAGTGAGTGACCCTTACCCTGCTGTATAAACAGTGACTCTGTACAGTTACACAGTGAGTGATCCTTACCCTGAATAAACAGTGACTCTGTACAGTTACACAGTGAGTGTCCCTTAGCCTGTATAAACAGTGACTCTGTACAGTTACACAGTGAGTGATCCTTACCCTGAATAAACAGTGACTCTGTACAGTTACACAGTGAGTGATCCTTACCCTGAATAAACAGTGACTCTGTACAGTTACACAGTGAGTGATCCTTACCCTGATGAATAAACAGTGACTCTGTACAGTTACACAGTGAGAGATAGTTTCCCTGCTGAATAAACAGTGAGTCTGTACAGTTACACAGTGAGTGATCCTTACCCTGAATAAACAGTGACTCTGTATAGTTACACAGTGAGTGACCCTTACCCTGAATAAACAGTGACTCTGTACAGTTACACAGTCAGTGATAATAACCCTGAATAAACATTGACTCTGTACAGTTACACAGTGAGTGCTCTTTACCCTGAATAAAAACTGACTCTGTACAGTTACACAGTGAGTGATCCTTACCCTGCTGAATAAACAGTGACTCTGTACAGTTACACAGTGAGTGACACTTACCCTGCTGAATAAACAGTGACTCTGTACAGTTACACAGTGAGTGATCCTGACCCTGAATAAACAGTGACTCTGTACAGTTACACAGTGAGTGATCCTTACCCTGAATAAACAGTGACTCTGTACAGTTACACAGTGAGTGATCCTTACCCTGAATAAACAGTGACTCTGTACAGTTACACAGTCAGTGATCCTTACCCTGAATAAACAGTGACTCTGTACAGTTACACAGTGAGTGCTCCTTACCCTGAATAAACAGTCACTCTGTACAGTTACACAGTGAGTGATCCTTACCCTGTTGAATAAACAGTGACTCTGTACAGTTACACAGTGAGAGATGCTTACCCTGCTGAATAAACAGTGACTCTGTACAGTTACACAGTGAGTGATCCTAACCCTGAATAAACAGTGACTCTGTACAGTTACACAGTGAGTGATCCTTACCCTGAATAAACAGTGAATCTGTACAGTTACACAGTGAGTGATACTAACCCTGAATAAACACTAACTCTGTACAGTGACACAGTGAGTGATCTTTACCCTGAATAAACACTGACTCTGTACAGTTACACAGTGAGTGATCCTTACCCTGCTGAATAAACAGTGACTCTGTACAGTTACACAGTGAGTGATCCTTACCCTGAATAAACAGTGACTCTGTACAGTTACACAGTGAGTGACCCTTACCCTGAATAAACAGTGACTCTGTACAGTTACACAGTGAGTGATCCTTACCCTGCTGAATAAACAGTGACCCTGTACAGTTACACAGTGAGTGATCCTTACCCTGCTGAATAAACAGTGACTCTGTACAGTTACACAGTGAGTGATACTTACCCTGCTGAATAAACAGTGACTCTGTACAGTTACACAGTGAGTGCTCCTTACGCTGAATAAACAGTGACTCTGTACAGTTACACAGTGAGTGATCCTTACCCAGCTGAATAAACAGTGAATCTGTACAGTAACACAGTGAGTGATCCTTACCCTGCTGTATAAACAGTGACTCTGTACAGTTACACAGTGAATGATCCTCACCCTGAATAAACAGTGACTCTGTGCAGTTACAAAGTGACTGTCCCTTACCCTGAATAAACAGTGACTCTGTACAGTTACACAGTGAGTGTCCCTTACCTAGAATAAACAGTGACTCTGTACAGTTACTCCGTGAGTGATCCATACGCTGCTGAATAAACAGAGACTCTGTACAGTAACACAGTGAGTGATACTTACCCTGAATAGACAGTGACTCTGTACAGTTACACAGTGAGTGTCCCTTACCCTGAGTAAACAGTGACTCTGTACAGTTACTCCGTGAGTGATCCATACGCTGCTGAATAAACAGACACTGTGTACAGTAACACAGTGATACTTACCCTGAATAGACAGTGACTCTGTACAGTTACACAGTGAGTAATCCTTACCCTGCTGAATGAAAAGTGAGTCTGTACAGTTACACAGTGAGTGATCCTTACCCTGCTGAATAAACAGTGACTCTGTACAGTTACACAGTGACAGATCCTTACCCTACTGAATAAACAGTGACTCTGTACAGTTGCACAGTGAGAGATCCTTACCCTGCTGAATAAACAGTGACTCTGTACAGTCACACAGTGAGTGATCCTTACGCTGAATACACAGTGACTCTGTACAGTTACACAGTGAGTGACCCTTACTCTGAATAAACAGTGACTCTGTACAGTTACACAGTGAGTGACCCTTAGCCTGTATAAACAGTGACTCTGTACAGTTACACAGTGAGTGATACTTACCCTGCTGAATAAACAGTGACTCTGTACAGTTACACAGTGAGTGATACTTACCCTGCTGAATAAACAGTGACTCTGTACAGTTACACAGTGAGTGCTCCTTACGCTGAATAAACAGTGACTCTGTACAGTTACACAGTGAGTGATCCTTACCCAGCTGAATAAACAGTGAATCTGTACAGTTACACAGTGAGTGATCCTTACCCTGCTGTATAAACAGTGACTCTGTACAGTTACACAGTGAATGATCCTCACCCTGAATAAACAGTGACTCTGTGCAGTTACAAAGTGACTGTCCCTTACCCTGAATAAACAGTGACTTTGTACAGTTACACAGTGAGTGATCCTTACCCTGAATAAACAGTGACTCTGTACAGTTACACAGTGAGTGATCCTTACCCTGAATAAACAGTGACTCTGTACAGTTACACAGTGAGTGATCCTTACCCTGAGTAAACAGTGACTCTGTACAGTTACACAGTGAGTGATCCTTACCCTGAATAAACAGTGACTCTGTACAGTTACAAAGTGAGTGCTCCTGACCCTGAATAAACAGTGACTCTCTACAGATACACAGTGAGTGATCCTTACCCTGAACAAACAGTGACTCTGTACAGTTACACAGTGAGTGCTACTTACCCTGCTGAATAAACAGTGACTCTGTACAGTTACACAGTGAGTGATCCTTACCCTGAATAAACAGTGACTCTGTACAGTTACACAGTGAGTGACCCTTACTCTGAATAAACAGAGACTCTGTACAGTTACACAGTGAGTGATCCTTACCCTGAATAAACAGTGACTCTGTACAGTTACACAGTGAGTGACCCTTACCCTGCTGAATAAACAGTGACTCTGTACAGTTACACAGTGAGTGAAACTTACCCTGAATAAACAGTGACTCTGTACAGTTACACAGTGAGTGATCCTTACCCTGAATAAACAGTGACTCTGTACAGTTACACAGTGAGTGATCCTTACCCTGCTGAATAAACAGTGACTCTGTACAGTTACACAGTGAGTGATCCTAACCCTGCTGAATAAACAGTGACTCTGTACAGTTACTCAGTGAGTGATACTAACCCTGAATAAACACTAACTCTGTACAGTGACACAGTGAGTGATCTTTACCCTGAATAAACACTGACTCTGTACAGTTACACAGTGAGTGATCCTTACCCTGCTGAATAAACAGTGACTCTGTACAGTTACACAGTGAGTGATCCTTACCCTGAATAAACAGTGACTCTGTACAGTTACACAGTGAGTGACCCTTACCCTGAATAAACAGTGACTCTGTACAGTTACACAGTGAGTGATCCTTACCCTGCTGAATAAACAGTGACTCTGTACAGTTACACAGTGAGTGATCCTTACCCTGAATAAACAGTGACTCTGTACAGTTACACAGTGAGTGACCCTTACCCTGAATAAACAGTGACTCTGTACAGTTACACAGTGAGTGATCCTTACCCTGAATAAACAGTGACTCTGTACAGTTACACAGTGAGTGATCCTTACCCTGAATAAACAGTGACTCTGTACAGTTACACAGTGAGTGATCCTTACCCTGTTGAATAAACAGTGACTCTGTACAGTTACACAGTGAGTGATCCTTACCCTGAATAAACAGTGACTCTGTACAGTTACACAGTGAGTGATCCTTACCCTGTTGAATAAACAGTGACTCTGTACAGTTACACAGTGAGTGATGCTTACCTTGCTGAATAAACAGAGAATCTGTACAGTTACACAGTGAGTGATCCTTACCCTGAATAAACAGTGACTCTGTACAGTTACACAGAGAGTGACCCTTACCCTGAATAAACAGTGATTCTGTACAGTTACACAGTGAGTGATACTAACCCTGAATAAACACTAACTCTGTACAGTGACACAGTGAGTGATCTTTACACTGAATAAACACTGACTCTGTACAGTTACACAGTGAGTGATCCTTACCCTGCTGAATAAACAGTGACTCTGTACAGTTACACAGTGAGTGATCCTTACCCTGAATAAACAGTGACTCTGTACAGTTACACAGTGAGTGACCCTTACCCTGAATAAACAGTGACTCTGTACAGTTACACAGTGAGTGACCCTTACCCTGAATAAACAGTGACTCTGTACAGTTACACAGTGAGTGATCCTTACCCTGAATAAACAGTGACTCTGTACAGTTACACAGTGAGTGATCCTTACCCTGCTGAATAAACAGTGACCCTGTACAGTTACACAGTGAGTGATCCTTACCCTGCTGAATAAACAGTGACTCTGTACAGATACACAGTGAGTGATCCTTACCCTGAACAAACAGTGACTCTGTACAGTTACACAGTGAGTGCTACTTACCCTGCTGAATAAACAGTGACTCTGTACAGTTACACAGTGAGTGATCCTTACCCTGAATAAACAGTGACTCTGTACAGTTACACAGTGAGTGATGCTTACCCTGTTGAATAAACAGTGACTCTGTACAGTTACACAGTGAGTGATGCTTACCCTGCTGAATAAACAGTGACTCTGTACAGTTACACAGTGAGTGATCCTTACCCTGAATAAACAGTGAATCTGTACAGTTACACAGTGAGTGACACTAACCCTGAATAAACACTAACTCTGTACAGTGACACAGTGAGTGATCTTTACCCTGAATAAACACTGACTCTGTACAGTTACACAGTGAGTGATCCTTACCCTGCTGAATTAGCAGTGACTCTGTACAGTTACACAGTGAGTGATCTTACCCTGAATAAACAGTGACTCTGTACAGTTACACAGTGAGTGATCCTTACCCTGAATAAACAGTGACTCTGTACAGTTACACAGTGAGTGACCCTTACCCTGAATAAACAGTGACTCTGTACAGTTACACAGTGAGTGATCCTTACCCTGAATAAACAGTGACACTGTACAGTTACACAGTGAGTGATCCTTACCATGCTGAATAAACAGTGACTCTGTACAGTTACACAGTGAGTGATCCTTACCCTGCTGAATAAACAGTGACTCTGTACAGTTACACAGTGAGTGATACTTACCCTGAATAAACAGTGACTCTGTACAGTTACACAGTGAGTGCTCCTTACCCTGAATAAACAGTCACTCTGTACAGTTACACAGTGAGTGATCCTTACCCTGTTGAATAAACAGTGACTCTGTACAGTTACACAGTGAGAGATGCTTACCCTGCTGAATAAACAGTGACTCTGTACAGTTACACAGTGAGTGATCCTAACCCTGAATAAACAGTGACTCTGTACAGTTACACAGTGAGTGATCCTTACCCTGAATAAACAGTGAATCTGTACAGTTACACAGTGAGTGATACTAACCCTGAATAAACACTAACTCTGTACAGTGACACAGTGAGTGATCTTTACCCTGAATAAACACTGACTCTGTACAGTTACACAGTGAGTGATCCTTACCCTGCTGAATAAACAGTGACTCTGTACAGTTACACAGTGAGTGATCCTTACCCTGAATAAACAGTGACTCTGTACAGTTACACAGTGAGTGACCCTTACCCTGAATAAACAGTGACTCTGTACAGTTACACAGTGAGTGATCCTTACCCTGCTGAATAAACAGTGACCCTGTACAGTTACACAGTGAGTGATCCTTACCCTGCTGAATAAACAGTGACTCTGTACAGTTACACAGTGAGTGATACTTACCCTGCTGAATAAACAGTGACTCTGTACAGTTACACAGTGAGTGCTCCTTACGCTGAATAAACAGTGACTCTGTACAGTTACACAGTGAGTGATCCTTACCCAGCTGAATAAACAGTGAATCTGTACAGTAACACAGTGAGTGATCCTTACCCTGCTGTATAAACAGTGACTCTGTACAGTTACACAGTGAATGATCCTCACCCTGAATAAACAGTGACTCTGTGCAGTTACAAAGTGACTGTCCCTTACCCTGAATAAACAGTGACTCTGTACAGTTACACAGTGAGTGTCCCTTACCTAGAATAAACAGTGACTCTGTACAGTTACTCCGTGAGTGATCCATACGCTGCTGAATAAACAGAGACTCTGTACAGTAACACAGTGAGTGATACTTACCCTGAATAGACAGTGACTCTGTACAGTTACACAGTGAGTGTCCCTTACCCTGAGTAAACAGTGACTCTGTACAGTTACTCCGTGAGTGATCCATACGCTGCTGAATAAACAGACACTGTGTACAGTAACACAGTGATACTTACCCTGAATAGACAGTGACTCTGTACAGTTACACAGTGAGTAATCCTTACCCTGCTGAATGAAAAGTGAGTCTGTACAGTTACACAGTGAGTGATCCTTACCCTGCTGAATAAACAGTGACTCTGTACAGTTACACAGTGACAGATCCTTACCCTACTGAATAAACAGTGACTCTGTACAGTTGCACAGTGAGAGATCCTTACCCTGCTGAATAAACAGTGACTCTGTACAGTCACACAGTGAGTGATCCTTACGCTGAATACACAGTGACTCTGTACAGTTACACAGTGAGTGACCCTTACTCTGAATAAACAGTGACTCTGTACAGTTACACAGTGAGTGACCCTTAGCCTGTATAAACAGTGACTCTGTACAGTTACACAGTGAGTGATACTTACCCTGCTGAATAAACAGTGACTCTGTACAGTTACACAGTGAGTGATACTTACCCTGCTGAATAAACAGTGACTCTGTACAGTTACACAGTGAGTGCTCCTTACGCTGAATAAACAGTGACTCTGTACAGTTACACAGTGAGTGATCCTTACCCAGCTGAATAAACAGTGAATCTGTACAGTTACACAGTGAGTGATCCTTACCCTGCTGTATAAACAGTGACTCTGTACAGTTACACAGTGAATGATCCTCACCCTGAATAAACAGTGACTCTGTGCAGTTACAAAGTGACTGTCCCTTACCCTGAATAAACAGTGACTTTGTACAGTTACACAGTGAGTGATCCTTACCCTGAATAAACAGTGACTCTGTACAGTTACACAGTGAGTGATCCTTACCCTGAATAAACAGTGACTCTGTACAGTTACACAGTGAGTGATCCTTACCCTGAGTAAACAGTGACTCTGTACAGTTACACAGTGAGTGATCCTTACCCTGAATAAACAGTGACTCTGTACAGTTACAAAGTGAGTGCTCCTGACCCTGAATAAACAGTGACTCTCTACAGATACACAGTGAGTGATCCTTACCCTGAACAAACAGTGACTCTGTACAGTTACACAGTGAGTGCTACTTACCCTGCTGAATAAACAGTGACTCTGTACAGTTACACAGTGAGTGATCCTTACCCTGAATAAACAGTGACTCTGTACAGTTACACAGTGAGTGACCCTTACTCTGAATAAACAGAGACTCTGTACAGTTACACAGTGAGTGATCCTTACCCTGAATAAACAGTGACTCTGTACAGTTACACAGTGAGTGACCCTTACCCTGCTGAATAAACAGTGACTCTGTACAGTTACACAGTGAGTGAAACTTACCCTGAATAAACAGTGACTCTGTACAGTTACACAGTGAGTGATCCTTACCCTGAATAAACAGTGACTCTGTACAGTTACACAGTGAGTGATCCTTACCCTGCTGAATAAACAGTGACTCTGTACAGTTACACAGTGAGTGATCCTAACCCTGCTGAATAAACAGTGACTCTGTACAGTTACTCAGTGAGTGATACTAACCCTGAATAAACACTAACTCTGTACAGTGACACAGTGAGTGATCTTTACCCTGAATAAACACTGACTCTGTACAGTTACACAGTGAGTGATCCTTACCCTGCTGAATAAACAGTGACTCTGTACAGTTACACAGTGAGTGATCCTTACCCTGAATAAACAGTGACTCTGTACAGTTACACAGTGAGTGACCCTTACCCTGAATAAACAGTGACTCTGTACAGTTACACAGTGAGTGATCCTTACCCTGCTGAATAAACAGTGACTCTGTACAGTTACACAGTGAGTGATCCTTACCCTGAATAAACAGTGACTCTGTACAGTTACACAGTGAGTGACCCTTACCCTGAATAAACAGTGACTCTGTACAGTTACACAGTGAGTGATCCTTACCCTGAATAAACAGTGACTCTGTACAGTTACACAGTGAGTGATCCTTACCCTGAATAAACAGTGACTCTGTACAGTTACACAGTGAGTGATCCTTACCCTGTTGAATAAACAGTGACTCTGTACAGTTACACAGTGAGTGATCCTTACCCTGAATAAACAGTGACTCTGTACAGTTACACAGTGAGTGATCCTTACCCTGTTGAATAAACAGTGACTCTGTACAGTTACACAGTGAGTGATGCTTACCTTGCTGAATAAACAGAGAATCTGTACAGTTACACAGTGAGTGATCCTTACCCTGAATAAACAGTGACTCTGTACAGTTACACAGAGAGTGACCCTTACCCTGAATAAACAGTGATTCTGTACAGTTACACAGTGAGTGATACTAACCCTGAATAAACACTAACTCTGTACAGTGACACAGTGAGTGATCTTTACACTGAATAAACACTGACTCTGTACAGTTACACAGTGAGTGATCCTTACCCTGCTGAATAAACAGTGACTCTGTACAGTTACACAGTGAGTGATCCTTACCCTGAATAAACAGTGACTCTGTACAGTTACACAGTGAGTGACCCTTACCCTGAATAAACAGTGACTCTGTACAGTTACACAGTGAGTGACCCTTACCCTGAATAAACAGTGACTCTGTACAGTTACACAGTGAGTGATCCTTACCCTGAATAAACAGTGACTCTGTACAGTTACACAGTGAGTGATCCTTACCCTGCTGAATAAACAGTGACCCTGTACAGTTACACAGTGAGTGATCCTTACCCTGCTGAATAAACAGTGACTCTGTACAGATACACAGTGAGTGATCCTTACCCTGAACAAACAGTGACTCTGTACAGTTACACAGTGAGTGCTACTTACCCTGCTGAATAAACAGTGACTCTGTACAGTTACACAGTGAGTGATCCTTACCCTGAATAAACAGTGACTCTGTACAGTTACACAGTGAGTGATGCTTACCCTGTTGAATAAACAGTGACTCTGTACAGTTACACAGTGAGTGATGCTTACCCTGCTGAATAAACAGTGACTCTGTACAGTTACACAGTGAGTGATCCTTACCCTGAATAAACAGTGAATCTGTACAGTTACACAGTGAGTGATACTAACCCTGAATAAACACTAACTCTGTACAGTGACACAGTGAGTGATCTTTACCCTGAATAAACACTGACTCTGTACAGTTACACAGTGAGTGATCCTTACCCTGCTGAATTAGCAGTGACTCTGTACAGTTACACAGTGAGTGATCTTACCCTGAATAAACAGTGACTCTGTACAGTTACACAGTGAGTGATCCTTACCCTGAATAAACAGTGACTCTGTACAGTTACACAGTGAGTGACCCTTACCCTGAATAAACAGTGACTCTGTACAGTTACACAGTGAGTGATCCTTACCCTGAATAAACAGTGACACTGTACAGTTACACAGTGAGTGATCCTTACCATGCTGAATAAACAGTGACTCTGTACAGTTACACAGTGAGTGATCCTTACCCTGCTGAATAAACAGTGACTCTGTACAGTTACACAGTGAGTGATACTTACCCTGCTGAATAAACAGTGACTCTGTACAGTTACACAGTGAGTGCTCCTTACGCTGAATAAACAGTGACTCTGTACAGTTACACAGTGAGTGATCCTTACCCAGCTGAATAAACAGTGAATCTGTACAGTTACACAGTGAGTGATCCTTACCCTGCTGTATAAACAGTGACTCTGTACAGTTACACAGTGAATGATCCTCACCCTGAATAAACAGTGACTCTGTGCAGTTACAAAGTGACTGTCCCTTACCCTGAATAAACAGTGACTCTGTACAGTTACACAGTGAGTGTCCCTTACCTTGAATAAACAGTGACTCTGTACAGTTACTCCGTGAGTGATCCATACGCTGCTGAATAAACAGAGACTCTGTACAGTAACACAGTGAGTGATACTTACCCTGAATAGACAGTGACTCTGTACAGTTACACAGTGAGTGTCCCTTCCCCTGAGTAAACAGTGACTCTGTACAGTTACTCCGTGAGTGATCCATACGCTGCTGAATAAACAGACACTGTGTACAGTAACACAGTGAGTGATACTTACCCTGAATAGACAGTGACTCTGTACAGTTACACAGTGAGTAATCCTTACCCTGCTGAATGAAAAGTGAGTCTGTACAGTTACACAATGAGTGATCCTAACCCTGCTGAATAAACAGTGACTCTGTACAGTTACACAGTGACAGATCCTTACCCTACTGAATAAACAGTGACTCTGTACAGTTACACAGTAAGAGATCCTTACCCTGCTGAATAAACAGTGACTCTGTACAGTCACACAGTGAGTGATCCTTACGCTGAATACACAGTGACTCTGTACAGTTACACAGTGAGTGACCCTTACTCTGAATAAACAGTGACCCTGTACAGTTACACAGTGAGTGACCCTTAGCCTGTATAAACAGTGACTCTGAACAGTTACACAGTGAGTGATACTTACCCTGATGAATAAACAGTGACTCTGTACAGTTACACAGTGAGTGTCCCTTACCCTGAGTAAACAGTGACTCTGTACAGTTACTCCGTGAGTGATCCATACGCTGCTGAATAAACAGACACTGTGTACAGTAACACAGTGATACTTACCCTGAATAGACAGTGACTCTGTACAGTTACACAGTGAGTAATCCTTACCCTGCTGAATGAAAAGTGAGTCTGTACAGTTACACAGTGAGTGATCCTTACCCTGCTGAATAAACAGTGACTCTGTACAGTTACACAGTGACAGATCCTTACCCTACTGAATAAACAGTGACTCTGTACAGTTGCACAGTGAGAGATCCTTACCCTGCTGAATAAACAGTGACTCTGTACAGTCACACAGTGAGTGATCCTTACGCTGAATACACAGTGACTCTGTACAGTTACACAGTGAGTGACCCTTACTCTGAATAAACAGTGACTCTGTACAGTTACACAGTGAGTGACCCTTAGCCTGTATAAACAGTGACTCTGTACAGTTACACAGTGAGTGATACTTACCCTGCTGAATAAACAGTGACTCTGTACAGTTACACAGTGAGTGATACTTACCCTGCTGAATAAACAGTGACTCTGTACAGTTACACAGTGAGTGCTCCTTACGCTGAATAAACAGTGACTCTGTACAGTTACACAGTGAGTGATCCTTACCCAGCTGAATAAACAGTGAATCTGTACAGTTACACAGTGAGTGATCCTTACCCTGCTGTATAAACAGTGACTCTGTACAGTTACACAGTGAATGATCCTCACCCTGAATAAACAGTGACTCTGTGCAGTTACAAAGTGACTGTCCCTTACCCTGAATAAACAGTGACTTTGTACAGTTACACAGTGAGTGATCCTTACCCTGAATAAACAGTGACTCTGTACAGTTACACAGTGAGTGATCCTTACCCTGAATAAACAGTGACTCTGTACAGTTACACAGTGAGTGATCCTTACCCTGAGTAAACAGTGACTCTGTACAGTTACACAGTGAGTGATCCTTACCCTGAATAAACAGTGACTCTGTACAGTTACAAAGTGAGTGCTCCTGACCCTGAATAAACAGTGACTCTCTACAGATACACAGTGAGTGATCCTTACCCTGAACAAACAGTGACTCTGTACAGTTACACAGTGAGTGCTACTTACCCTGCTGAATAAACAGTGACTCTGTACAGTTACACAGTGAGTGATCCTTACCCTGAATAAACAGTGACTCTGTACAGTTACACAGTGAGTGACCCTTACTCTGAATAAACAGAGACTCTGTACAGTTACACAGTGAGTGATCCTTACCCTGAATAAACAGTGACTCTGTACAGTTACACAGTGAGTGACCCTTACCCTGCTGAATAAACAGTGACTCTGTACAGTTACACAGTGAGTGAAACTTACCCTGAATAAACAGTGACTCTGTACAGTTACACAGTGAGTGATCCTTACCCTGAATAAACAGTGACTCTGTACAGTTACACAGTGAGTGATCCTTACCCTGCTGAATAAACAGTGACTCTGTACAGTTACACAGTGAGTGATCCTAACCCTGCTGAATAAACAGTGACTCTGTACAGTTACTCAGTGAGTGATACTAACCCTGAATAAACACTAACTCTGTACAGTGACACAGTGAGTGATCTTTACCCTGAATAAACACTGACTCTGTACAGTTACACAGTGAGTGATCCTTACCCTGCTGAATAAACAGTGACTCTGTACAGTTACACAGTGAGTGATCCTTACCCTGAATAAACAGTGACTCTGTACAGTTACACAGTGAGTGACCCTTACCCTGAATAAACAGTGACTCTGTACAGTTACACAGTGAGTGATCCTTACCCTGCTGAATAAACAGTGACTCTGTACAGTTACACAGTGAGTGATCCTTACCCTGAATAAACAGTGACTCTGTACAGTTACACAGTGAGTGACCCTTACCCTGAATAAACAGTGACTCTGTACAGTTACACAGTGAGTGATCCTTACCCTGAATAAACAGTGACTCTGTACAGTTACACAGTGAGTGATCCTTACCCTGAATAAACAGTGACTCTGTACAGTTACACAGTGAGTGATCCTTACCCTGTTGAATAAACAGTGACTCTGTACAGTTACACAGTGAGTGCTCCTTACCCTGAATAAACAGTGACTCTGTACAGTTACACAGTGAGTGATCCTTACCCTGTTGAATAAACAGTGACTCTGTACAGTTACACAGTGAGTGATGCTTACCTTGCTGAATAAACAGAGAATCTGTACAGTTACACAGTGAGTGATCCTTACCCTGAATAAACAGTGACTCTGTACAGTTACACAGAGAGTGACCCTTACCCTGAATAAACAGTGATTCTGTACAGTTACACAGTGAGTGATACTAACCCTGAATAAACACTAACTCTGTACAGTGACACAGTGAGTGATCTTTACACTGAATAAACACTGACTCTGTACAGTTACACAGTGAGTGATCCTTACCCTGCTGAATAAACAGTGACTCTGTACAGTTACACAGTGAGTGATCCTTACCCTGAATAAACAGTGACTCTGTACAGTTACACAGTGAGTGACCCTTACCCTGAATAAACAGTGACTCTGTACAGTTACACAGTGAGTGACCCTTACCCTGAATAAACAGTGACTCTGTACAGTTACACAGTGAGTGATCCTTACCCTGAATAAACAGTGACTCTGTACAGTTACACAGTGAGTGATCCTTACCCTGCTGAATAAACAGTGACCCTGTACAGTTACACAGTGAGTGATCCTTACCCTGCTGAATAAACAGTGACTCTGTACAGATACACAGTGAGTGATCCTTACCCTGAACAAACAGTGACTCTGTACAGTTACACAGTGAGTGCTACTTACCCTGCTGAATAAACAGTGACTCTGTACAGTTACACAGTGAGTGATCCTTACCCTGAATAAACAGTGACTCTGTACAGTTACACAGCGAGTGATGCTTACCCTGTTGAATAAACAGTGACTCTGTACAGTTACACAGTGAGTGATGCTTACCCTGCTGAATAAACAGTGACTCTGTACAGTTACACAGTGAGTGATCCTTACCCTGAATAAACAGTGAATCTGTACAGTTACACAGTGAGTGATACTAACCCTGAATAAACACTAACTCTGTACAGTGACACAGTGAGTGATCTTTACCCTGAATAAACACTGACTCTGTACAGTTACACAGTGAGTGATCCTTACCCTGCTGAATTAGCAGTGACTCTGTACAGTTACACAGTGAGTGATCTTACCCTGAATAAACAGTGACTCTGTACAGTTACACAGTGAGTGATCCTTACCCTGAATAAACAGTGACTCTGTACAGTTACACAGTGAGTGACCCTTACCCTGAATAAACAGTGACTCTGTACAGTTACACAGTGAGTGATCCTTACCCTGAATAAACAGTGACACTGTACAGTTACACAGTGAGTGATCCTTACCATGCTGAATAAACAGTGACTCTGTACAGTTACACAGTGAGTGATCCTTACCCTGCTGAATAAACAGTGACTCTGTACAGTTACACAGTGAGTGATACTTACCCTGCTGAATAAACAGTGACTCTGTACAGTTACACAGTGAGTGCTCCTTACGCTGAATAAACAGTGACTCTGTACAGTTACACAGTGAGTGATCCTTACCCAGCTGAATAAACAGTGAATCTGTACAGTTACACAGTGAGTGATCCTTACCCTGCTGTATAAACAGTGACTCTGTACAGTTACACAGTGAATGATCCTCACCCTGAATAAACAGTGACTCTGTGCAGTTACAAAGTGACTGTCCCTTACCCTGAATAAACAGTGACTCTGTACAGTTACACAGTGAGTGTCCCTTACCTTGAATAAACAGTGACTCTGTACAGTTACTCCGTGAGTGATCCATACGCTGCTGAATAAACAGAGACTCTGTACAGTAACACAGTGAGTGATACTTACCCTGAATAGACAGTGACTCTGTACAGTTACACAGTGAGTGTCCCTTCCCCTGAGTAAACAGTGACTCTGTACAGTTACTCCGTGAGTGATCCATACGCTGCTGAATAAACAGACACTGTGTACAGTAACACAGTGAGTGATACTTACCCTGAATAGACAGTGACTCTGTACAGTTACACAGTGAGTAATCCTTACCCTGCTGAATGAAAAGTGAGTCTGTACAGTTACACAATGAGTGATCCTAACCCTGCTGAATAAACAGTGACTCTGTACAGTTACACAGTGACAGATCCTTACCCTACTGAATAAACAGTGACTCTGTACAGTTACACAGTAAGAGATCCTTACCCTGCTGAATAAACAGTGACTCTGTACAGTCACACAGTGAGTGATCCTTACGCTGAATACACAGTGACTCTGTACAGTTACACAGTGAGTGACCCTTACTCTGAATAAACAGTGACCCTGTACAGTTACACAGTGAGTGACCCTTAGCCTGTATAAACAGTGACTCTGAACAGTTACACAGTGAGTGATACTTACCCTGATGAATAAACAGTGACTCTGTACAGTTACACAGTGAGAGATACTTTCCCTGCTGAATAAACAGTGACTCTGTACAGTTACACAGTGAGTGATCCTTACCCTGAATAAACAGTGACTCTGTATAGTTACACAGTGTGTGATCCTTACCCAGCAGAATAAACAGTGACTCTGTACAGTTACACAGTGAGTTATCCTTACCCTGAATAAACAGTGACTCTGTACAGTTACACAGTGAGTGACCCTTACCCTGAATAAACAGTGACTCTGTACAGTTACACAGTGAGTGATAATAACCCTGAATAAACATTGACTCTGTACAGTTACACAGTGAGTGCTCTTTACCCTGAATAAACACTGACTCTGTACAGTTACACAGTGAGTGATCCTTACCCTGCTGAATAAACAGTGACTCTGTACAGTTACACAGTGAGTGATCCTTACCCTGAATAAACAGTGACTTTGTACAGTTACACAGTGAGTGATCCTTACACTGAATAAACAGTGACTCTGTATAGTTACACAGTGTGTGATCCTTACCCAGCTGAATAAACAGTGACTCTGTACAGTTACACAGTGAGTGATCCTTACCCTGAATAAACAGTGACTCTGTACAGTTACACAGTGAGTGACCCTTACCCTGAATAAACAGTGACTCTGTACAGTTACACAGTGAGTGATAATAACCCTGAATAAACATTGACTCTGTACAGTTACACAGTGAGTGCTCTTTACCCTGAATAAACACTGACTCTGTACAGTTACACAGTGAGTGATCCTTACCCTGCTGAATAAACAGTGACTCTGTACAGTTACACAGTGAGTGACACTTACCCTGCTGAATAAACAGTGACTCTGTACAGTTACACAGTGAGTGATCCTTACCCTGAATAAACAGTGACTCTGTACAGTTACACAGTGAGTGATCCTTACCCTGAATAAACAGTGACTCTATACAGTTACACGGTGAGTGATCCTTACCCTGAATAAACAGTGACTCTGTACAGTTACACAGTGAGTGCTCCTTACCCTGAATAAACAGTGACTCTGTACAGATACACAGTGAGTGATCCTTACCCTGAATAAACAATAACTCTGTACAGTTACACAGTGAGTGACCCTTACCCTGAACAAACAGTGACTATGTACAGTTACACAGTAAGTGCTACTTACTCTGCTGAATAAACAGTGACTCTGTACAGTTACACAATGAGTGATCCTTACCCTGAATAAACAGTGACTCTGTACAGTTACACAGTGAGTGATCCTTACCCTGTTGAATAAACAGTGACTCTGTACAGTTACACAGTGAGTGATGCTTACCCTGCTGAATAAACAGTGACTCTGTACAGTTACACAGTGAGTGATCCTTACCCTGCTGAATAAACAGTGACTCTGTACAGTTACACAGTGAGTGATGCTTACCCTGCTGAATAAACAGTGACTCTGTACAGTTACACAGTGAGTGATCCTTACCCTGCTGTATAAACAGTGACTCTGTACAGTTACACAGTGAGTGATCCTTACCCTGCTGAATAAACAGTGACTCTGTACAGTTACACAGTGAGTGATCCTTACCCTGCTGAATAAACAGTGACTCTGTACAGTTACACAGTGAGTGATCCTTACCCTGAATAAACAGTGACTCTGTACAGTTACACAGTGATTAATCCTTACCCTGAATAAACAGTGACTCTGTACAGTTACACAGTGAGTGATCCTTACCCTGAATAAACAGTGAATCTGTACAGTTACACAGTGAGTGATACTAACCCTGAATAAACACTAACTCTGTACAGTTACACAGTGAATGATCTTTACCCTGAATAAACAGTGAATCTGTACAGTTACACAGTGAGTGATACTAACCCTGAATAAACACTAACTCTGTACAGTTACTCAGTGAATGATCTTTACCCTGAATAAACAGTGAATCTGTACAGTTACACAGTGAGTGATACTAACCCTGAATAAACACTAACTCTGTACAGTTACACAGTGAGTGATCCTTACCCTGCTGAATAAACAGTGACTCTGTACAGTTACACAGTGAGTGATCCTTACCCTGAATAAACAGTGACTCTGTACAGTTACACAGTGAGTGACCCTTACCCTGAATAAACAGTGACTCTGTACAGTTACACAGTGAGTGATCCTTACCCTGAATAAACAGTGACTCTGTACAGTTACACAGTGAGTGATCCTTACCCTGCTGAATAAACAGTGACTCTGTACAGTTACACAGTGAGTGATCCTTACCCTGCTTAATAAACAGTGACTCTGTACAGTTACACAGTGAGTGATACTTACCCTGCTGAATAAACAGTGACTCTGTACAGTTACAGAGTGAGTGCTCCTTACGCTGAATAAACAGTGACTCTGTACAGTTACACAGTGAGTGATCCTTACCCTGCTAAATAAACAGTGACTCTGTACAGTTACACAGTGAGTGATCCTTACGCTGAATACACAGTGACTCTGTACAATTACACAGTGAGAGATCCTTACACTGCTGAATAAACAGTGTCTCGGTACTGTTACACAGTGAGTGATCCTTACCCTGTATGAACAGTGACGCTGTACAGTTACACAGTGAGTGACCCTTACCCTGATGAATAAACAGCGACTCTGTACAGCTACACAGTGAGTGATCCTTACCCTGCTGAATAAACACTGACCCTGTACATTTACACAGTGAGTGATCCTTACCCTGAATAAACAGTGATTCTGTATAGAAACACAGTGAGTGACCCTTACCCTGAATAAACAGTGACTCTGTACAGTTACACAGTGAGTGATCCTTACCCTGAATAAACAGTGACTCTGTACAGTTAAACAGTGAGTGATCCTTACGCTGCTGAATAAACAGTGACTCTGTACAGTTACACAGTGAGTGATCCTTACACTGCTGAATAAACAGTGATTCTGTACAGTTACACAGTGAGTGATCCTTACCGTGCTATATAAACAGTGACTCTGTACAGTTACACATTGAGTGACCCTTACCCTGAATAAACAGTGACTCTGTACAGTTACACAGTGAGTGCTCCTTACGCTGCTGAATAAACAGTGACTCTGTACAGTTACACAGTGAGTGATCCTACACTGCTGAATAAACAGTGACTCTGTACAGTTATACTTTGAGTGATCCTTACCCTGAATAAACAGTGAATCTCTACATTTACACAGTGATTGATGCTTACCCTGAATAAACAGTGACTCTGTACAGTTACACAGTGAGTGATCATTACCCTGCTGAATAAACAGTGACACTGTACAGTTACAAAGTGAGTGATCCTTACCCAGAATAAACAGTGACTCTGTACAGTTACACAGTGAGTGATCCTTACCCTGAATACACAGTGACTCTGTACAGTTACACAGTGAGTGATCCTTACCCTGAATAAACAGTGACTCTGTACAGTTACACAGTGAGTGACCCTTACCCTGAACAAACAGTGACTCGGTACAGTTACACAGTGAGTGATCCTCACCCTGAATAAACAGTGACTCTGTACAGTTATACAGTGAGTGCTCCTTACCCTGAATAAACAGTGACTCTGTGCAGATACACAGTGAGTGATCCTTACCCTGCTGAATAAACAGTGACTCTGTACAGTTACACAGTGAGTGCTACTTACCCTGCTGAATAAACAGTGACTCTGTACAGTTACACAGTGAGTGATCCTTACCCTGAATAAACAGTGACTCTGTAAAGTTACACAGTGAGTGATCCTTACCCTGTTGAATAAACAGTGACTCTGTACAGTTACACAGTGAGTGATGCTTACCCTGCTGAATAAACAGTGACTCTGTACAGTTACACAGTGAGTGATCCTTACCCTGCTGAATAAACAGTGACTCTGTACAGTTACACAGTGAGTGATCCTTTCCCTGAATAAACAGTGACTCTGTACAGTTACACAGTGAGTGATACTAACCCTGAATAAACACTGACTCTGTACAGTGACACAGTGAGTGATCTTTTCCCTGAATAAACACTGACTCTGTACAGTTACACAGTGAGTGATCCTTACCCTGAATAAACAGTGACTCTGTACAGTTACACAGTGAGTGATACTAACCCTGAATACACACGGACTCTGTACAGTGACACAGTGAGTGATCTTTACCCTGAATAAACAGTGAATCTGTACAGTTACACAGTGAGTGATACTAACCCTGAATAAACACTAACTCTGTACAGTGACACAGTGAGTGATCTTTACACTGAATAAACACTGACTCTGTACAGTTACACAGTGAGTGATCCTTACCCTGCTGAATAAACAGTGACTCTGTACAGTTACACAGTGAGTGATCCTTACCCTGAATAAACAGTGACTGTGTACAGTTACACAGTGAGTGACCCTTACCCTGAATAAACAGTGACTCTGTACAGTTACACAGTGAGTGATCCTTACCCTGAATAAACAGTGACTCTGTACAGTTACACAGTGAGTGATCCTTACCCTGCTGAATAAACAGAGACCCTGTACAGTTACACAGTGAGTGATCCTTACCCTGCTGAATAAACAGTGACTCTGTACAGATACACAGTGAGTGATCCTTACCCTGAACAAACAGTGACTCTGTACAGTTACACAGTGAGTGCTACTTACCCTGCTGAATAAACAGTGACTCTGTACAGTTACACAGTGAGTGATCCTTACCCTGAATAAACAGTGACTCTGTACAGTTACACAGTGAGTGATCCTTACCATGTTGAATAAACAGTGACTCTGTACAGTTACACAGTGAGTGATGCTTACCCTGCTGAATAAACAGTGACTCTGTACAGTTACACAGTGAGTGATCCTAACCCTGCTGAATAAACAGTGACTCTGTACAGTTACTCAGTGAATGATCTTTACCCTGAATAAACAGTGACTCTGTACAGTTACACAGTGAGTGATCCTTACCCTGAATAAACAGTGAATCTGTACAGTTACACAGTGAGTGATACTAACCCTGAATAAACACTAACTCTGTACAGTGACACAGTGAGTGATCTTTACCCTGAATAAACACTGACTCTGTACAGTTACACAGTGAGTGATCCTTACCCTGCTGAATTAGCAGTGACTCTGTACAGTTACACAGTGAGTGATCCTTACCCTGAATAAACAGTGACTCTGTACAGTTACACAGTGAGTGACCCTTACCCTGAATAAACAGTGACTCTGTGCAGTTACACAGTGAGTGATCCTTACCCTGAATAATCAGTGACACTGTACAGTTACACAGTGAGTGATCCTTACCCTGAATAAACAGTGATTCTGTACAGTTACACAGTGAGTGATCCTTACCCTGAATAAACAGTGACTCTGTACAGTTACACAGTGAGTGATCCTTACCCTGCTGAATAAACAGTGACTCTGTACAGTTACACAGTGAGTGATCCTTACCCTGCTGAATAAACAGTGACTCTGTACAGTTACTCAGTGAGTGATACTTACCCTGCTGAATAAACAGTGACTCTGTACAGTTACACAGTGAGTGCTCCTTACGCTGAATAAACAGTGACTCTGTACAGTTACACAGTGAGTGATCCTTACCCAGCTGAATAAACAGTGAATCTGTACAGTTACACAGTGAGTGATCCTTACCCTGCTGTATAAACAGTGACTCTGTACAGTTACACAGTGAATGATCCTCACCCTGAATAAACAGTGACTCTGTGCAGTTACAAAGTGACTGTCCCTTACCCTGAATAAACAGTGACTCTGTACAGTTACACAGTGAGTGTCCCTTACCTTGAATAAACAGTGACTCTGTACATTTACTCCGTGAGTGATCCATACGCTGCTGAATAAACAGAGACTCTGTACAGTAACACAGTGAGTGATACTTACACTGAATAGACAGTGACTCTGTACAGTTACACAGTGAGTGTCCCTTACCCTGAGTAAACAGTGACTCTGTACAGTTACTCCGTGAGTGATCCATACGCTGCTGAATAAACAGACACTGTGTACAGTAACACAGTGAGTGATACTTACCCTGAATAGACAGTGACTCTGTACAGTTACACAGTGAGTAATCCTTACCCTGCTGAATGAAAAGTGAGTCTGTACAGTTACACAGTGAGTGATCCTAACCCTGCTGAATAAACAGTGACTCTGTACAGTTACACAGTGACAGATCCTTACCCTACTGAATAAACAGTGACTCTGTACAGTTACACAGTAAGAGATCCTTACCCTGCTGAATAAACAGTGACTCTGTACAGTCACACAGTGAGTGATCCTTACGCTGAATACACAGTGACTCTGTACAGTTACACAGTGAGTGACCCTTACTCTGAATAAACAGTGACCCTGTACAGTTACACAGTGAGTGACCCTTAGCCTGTATAAACAGTGACTCTGTACAGTTACACAGTGAGTGATACTTACCCTGATGAATAAACAGTGACTCTGTACAGTTACACAGTGAGAGATACTTTCCCGGCTGAATAAACAGTGACTCTGTACAGTTACACAGTGAGTGATCCTTACCCTGAATAAACAGTGACTCTGTATAGTTACACAGTGTGTGATCCTTACCCAGCTGAATAAACAGTGACTCTGTACAGTTACACAGTGAGTTATCCTTACCCTGAATAAACAGTGACTCTGTACAGTTACACAGTGAGTGACCCTTACCCTGAATAAACAGTGACTCTGTACAGTTACACAGTGAGTGATAATAATCCTGAATAAACATTGACTCTGTACAGTTACACAGTGAGTGCTCTTTACCCTGAATAAACACTGACTCTGTACAGTTACACAGTGAGTGATCCGTACCCTGCTGAATAAACAGTGACTCTGTACAGTTACACAGTGAGTGACACTTACCCTGCTGAATAAACAGTGACTCTGTACAGTTACACAGTGAGTGATCCTTACCCTGAATAAACAGTGACTTTGTACAGTTACACAGTGAGTGATCCTTACCCTGAATAAACAGTGACTCTGTATAGTTACACAGTGTGTGATCCTTACCCAGCTGAATAAACAGTGACTCTGTACAGTTACACAGTGAGTGATCCTTACCCTGAATAAACAGTTACTCTGTACAGTTACACAGTGAGTGACCCTTACCCTGAATAAACAGTGACTCTGTACAGTTACACAGTGAGTGATAATAACCCTGAATAAACATTGACTCTGTACAGTTACACAGTGAGTGCTCTTTACCCTGAATAAACACTGACTCTGTACAGTTACACAGTGAGTGATCCTTACCCTGCTGAATAAACAGTGACTCTGTACAGTTACACAGTGAGTGACACTTACCCTGCTGAATAAACAGTGACTCTGTACAGTTACACAGTGAGTGTTCCTTACCCTGAATAAACAGTGACTTTGTACAGTTACACAGTGAGTGATACTTACCCTGAATAAACAGTGACTCTGTACAGTTACACAGTGAGTGATCCTAACCCTGAATAAACAGTGACTCTGTACAGTTACACAGTGAGTGATCCTTACCCTGAATAAACAGTGACTCTGTACAGTTACACGATGAGTGATCCTTACCCTGAATAAACAGTGACTCTGTACAGTTACACAGTGAGTGCTCCTTACCCTGAATAAACAGTGACTCTGTACAGATACACAGTGAGTGATCCTTACCCTGAATAAACAATGACTCTGTACAGTTACACAATGAGTGACCCTTAACCTGAACAAACAGTGACTATGTACAGTTACACAGTGAGTGATCCTTACCCTGAATAAACAGTGACTCTGTACAGTTACACAATGAGTGATCCTTACCCTGAATAAACAGTGACTCTGTACAGTTACACAGTGAGTGATCCTTACCCTGTTGAATAAACAGTGACTCTGTACAGTTACACAGTGAGTGATGCTTACCCTGCTGAATAAACAGTGACTCTGTACAGTTACACAGTGAGTGATGCTTACCCTGAATAAACAGTGACTCTGTACAGTTACACAGTGAGTGATGCTTACCCTGAATAAACAGTGACTCTGTACAGTTACACAGTGAGTGATGCTTACCCTGAATAAACAGTGACTTTGTACAGTTACACAGTGAGTGATCCTTACCCTGAATAAACACTGACTCTGTACAGTTACACAGTGAGAGATCCTTACCCTGAATAAACAGTGACTCTGTACAGTTACACAGTGAGTGATCCTTACCCTGAATAAACAGTGACTCTGTACAGTTACACAGTGAGTGATCC
This sequence comes from Isurus oxyrinchus, assembly GCA_026770705.1. NCBI lineage: Eukaryota > Metazoa > Chordata > Chondrichthyes > Lamniformes > Lamnidae > Isurus > Isurus oxyrinchus. The sequence continues at coordinate 78,485 of JANJGN010001349.1, forward strand.
TTACCCTGAATAAACAGTGACTCTGTACAGTTACACAGTGAAGGATCTTTACCCTGAATAAACAGTGAATCTGTACAGTTACACAGTGAGTGACCCTTACCCTGAATAAACAGTGACTCGGTACAGTTACACAGTGAGTGATACTAACCCTGAATAAACACTAACTCTGTACAGTGAAACAGTGAGTGATCTTTACCCTGAATAAACACTGACTCTGTACAGTTACACAGTGAGTGATCCTTACCCTGCTGAATAAACAGTGACTCTGTACAGTTAGACAGTGAGTGATCCTTACCCTGCTGAATAAACAGTGACTCTGTACAGTTACACAGTGAGTGATCCTTATCCTGAATAAACAGTGACTCTGTACAGTTACACAGTGAGTGATCCTTACCCTGCTGAATAAACAGTGACTCTGTACAGTTACACAGTGAGTGATCCTTACCCTGAATAAACAGTGACTCTGTACAGTTACACAGTGAGTGACCCTTACCCTGAATAAACAGTGACTCTGTACAGTTACACAGTGAGTGATCCTTACCCTGAATAAACAGTGACTCTGTACAGTTACACAGTGAGTGATCCTTACCCTGCTGAATAAACAGTGACCCTGTACAGTTACACAATGAGTGATCCTTACCCTGCTTAATAAACAGTGACTCTGTACAGTTACACAGTGAGTGATACTTACCCTGCTGAATAAACAGTGACTCTGTACAGTTACAGAGTGAGTGCTCCTTACGCTGAATAAACAGTGACTCTGTACAGTTACACAGTGAGTGATCCTTACCCTGCTAAATAAACAGTGACTCTGTACAGTTACACAGTGAGTGATCCTTACGCTGAATACACAGTGACTCTGTACAATTACACAGTGAGAGATCCTTACACTGCTGAATAAACAGTGTCTCGGTACAGTTACACAGTGAGTGATCCTTACCCTGTATGAACAGTGACTCTGTACAGTTACACAGTGAGTGACCCTTACCCTGATGAATAAACAGCGACTCTGTACATTTACACAGTGAGTGATCCTTACCCTGAATAAACAGTGATTCTGTACAGAAACACAGTGAGTGACCCTTACCCTGAATAAACAGTGACTCTGTACAGTTACACAGTGAGTGATCCTTACCCTGAATAAACAGTGACTCTGTACAGTTAAACAGTGAGTGATCCTTACGCTGCTGAATAAACAGTGACTCTGTACAGTTACACAGTGAGTGATCCTTACACTGCTGAATAAACAGTGATTATGTACAGTTACACAGTGAGTGATCCTTACCGTGCTATATAAACAGTGACTCTGTACAGTTACACATTGAGTGACCCTTACCCTGAATAAACAGTGACTCTGTACAGTTACACAGTGAGTGCTCCTTACGCTGCTGAATAAACAGTGACTCTGTACAGTTACACAGTGAGTGATCCTACACTGCTGAATAAACAGTGACTCTGTACAGTTATACTTTGAGTGATCCTTACCCTGAATAAACAGTGAATCTCCACAGTTACACAGTGATTGATGCTTACCCTGAATAAACAGTGACTCTGTACAGTTACACAGTGAGTGATCATTACCCTGCTGAATAAACAGTGACACTGTACAGTTACACAGTGAGTGATCCTTACCCTGCTGAATAAATAGTGACTCTGTACAGTTACACAGTGAGTGATCCTTACCCTGAATAAACAGTGACTCTGTACAGTTATACAGTGAGTGATCCTTACCCTGCTGAATAAACAGTGACTCTGTACAGTTACACAGTGAGTGATCCTTACCCTGAATAAACAGTGACTCTGTACAGTTACACAGTGAGTGACCCTTACCCTGAACAAACAGTGACTCTGTACAGTTACACAGTGAGTGATCCTCACCCTGAATAAACAGTGACTCTGTACAGTTATACAGTGAGTGATCCTTACCCTGAATAAACAGTGACTCTGTACAGTTATACAGTGAGTGATCCTTACCCTGAATAAACAGTGACTCTGTGCAGATACACAGTGAGTGATCCTTACCCTGCTGAATAAACAGTGACTCTGTACAGTTACACAGTGAGTGATCCTTACCCTGAATAAACAGTGACTCTGTACAGTTACACAGTGAGTGACCCTTACCCTGCTGAATAAACAGTGACTCTGTACAGTTACACAGTGAGTGATCCTTACCCTGAATAAACAGTGACTCTGTGCAGATACACAGTGAGTGATCCTTACCCTGCTGAATAAACAGTGACTCTGTACAGTTACACAGTGAGTGATCCTTACCCTGAATAAACAGTGACTCTGTACAGTTACACAGTGAGTGATCCTTACCCTGAATAAACAGTGACTCTGTACAGTTACACAGTGAGTGATCCTTACCCTGCTGAATAAACAGTGACTCTGTGCAGATACACAGTGAGTGATCCTTACCCTGCTGAATAAACAGTGACTCTGTACAGTTACACAGTGAGTGATCCTTACCCTGAATAAACAGTGACTCTGTAAAGTTACACAGTGAGTGATCCTTACCCTGAATAAACAGTGACTCTGTACAGTTACACAGTGAGTGATCCTTACCCTGAATAAACAGTGACTCTGTACAGTTACACAGTGAGTGATCCTTACCCTGTTGAATAAACAGTGACTCTGTACAGTTACACAGTGAGTGATCCTTACCCTGCTGTATAAACAGTGACTCTGTACAGTTACACAGTGAGTGATACATACCCTGCTGAATAAACAGTGACTCTGTACAGTTACACAGTGAGTGATCCGTACCCTGAATAAACAGTGACTCTGTACAGTTACACAGTGAGTGATCCTTACCCTGTTGAATAAACAGTGACTCTGTACAGTTACACAGTGAGTGATCCTTACCCTGCTGTATAAACAGTGACTCTGTACAGTTACACAGTGAGTGATACTTACCCTGCTGAATAAACAGTGACTCTGTACAGTTACACAGTGAGTGACCCTTACCCTGAATAAACAGTGACACTGTACAGTTACACAGTGAGTCATCCTTACCCTGAATAAACAGTGACTCTGTACAGTTACACAGTGAGTGATCCTTACCCTGCTGAATAAACAGTGACTCTGTACAGTTACACAGTGAGTGATCCTTACCCTGAATAAACAGTGACTCTGTACAGTTACACAGTGAGTGATACTAACCCTGAATAAACACGGACTCTGTACAGTGACACAGTGAGTGACCTTTACCCTGAATAAACACTGACTCTGTACAGTTAGACAGTGAGTGATCCTTACCCTGCTGAATAAACAGTGACTCTGTGCAGTTACACAGTGAGTGATCCTTACCCTGTTGAATAACCAGTGACTCTGTACAGTTACACAGTGAGTGATCCTTACCCTGAATGAACAGTGACTCTGTGCAGTTACACAGTGAGTGATCCTTACCCTGAATAAACAGTGACTCTGTACAGTTACACAGTGAGTGACCCTTACCCTGAATAAACAGTGACTCTGTACAGTTACACAGTGAGTGATCCTTACCCTGAATAAACAGTGACTCTGTACAGTTACACAGTGAGTGATCCTTACCCTGCTGAATAAACAGTGACCCTGTACAGTTACACAGTGAGTGATACTAACCCTGAATAAACACGGACTCTGTACAGTGACACAGTGAGTGACCTTTACCCTGAATAAACACTGACTCTGTACAGTTAGACAGTGAGTGATCCTTACCCTGCTGAATGAACAGTGACTCTGTGCAGTTACACAGTGAGTGATCCTTACCCTGTTGAATAAACAGTGACTCTGTACAGTTACACAGTGAGTGATCCTTACCCTGAATGAACAGTGACTCTGTGCAGTTACACAGTGAGTGATCCTTACCCTGTTGAATAAACAGTGACTCTGTACAGTTACACAGTGAGTGATCCTTACCCTGCTTAATAAACAGTGACTCTGTACAGTTACACAGTGAGTGATACTTACCCTGCTGAATAAACAGTGACTCTGTACAGTTACAGAGTGAGTGCTCCTTACGCTGAATAAACAGTGACTCTGTACAGTTACACAGTGAGTGATCCTTACCCTGCTAAATAAACAGTGACTCTGTACAGTTACACAGTGAGTGATCCTTACGCTGAATACACAGTGACTCTGTACAATTACACAGTGAGAGATCCTTACACTGCTGAATAAACAGTGTCTCGGTACAGTTACACAGTGAGTGATCCTTACCCTGTATGAACAGTGACGCTGTACAGTTACACAGTGAGTGACCCTTACCCTGATGAATAAACAGCGACTCTGTACAGCTACACAGTGAGTGATCCGTACCCTGCTGAATAAACACTGACTCTGTACATTTACACAGTGAGTGATCCTTACCCTGAATAAACAGTGATTCTGTACAGAAACACAGTGAGTGACCCTTACCCTGAATAAACAGTGACTCTGTACAGTTACACAGTGAGTGATCCTTACCCTGAATACACAGTGACTCTGTACAGCTAAATAGTGAGTGATCCTTACGCTGCTGAATAAACAGTGACTCAGTACAGTTACACAGTGAGTGATCCTTACACTGCTGAATAAACAGTGATTATGTACAGTTACACAGTGAGTGATCCTTACCGTGCTATATAAACAGTGACTCTGTACAGTTACACATTGAGTGACCCTTACCCTGAATAAACAGTGACTCTGTACAGTTACACAGTGAGTGCTCCTTACGCTGCTGAATAAACAGTGACTCTGTACAGTTACACAGTGAGTGATCCTACACTGCTGAATAAACAGTGACTCTGTACAGTTATACTTTGAGTGATCCTTACCCTGAATAAACAGTGAATCTCTACAGTTACACAGTGATTGATGCTTACCCTGAATAAACAGTGACTCTGTACAGTTACACAGTGAGTGATCATTACCGTGCTGAATAAACAGTGACTCTGTACAGTTACACAGTGAGTGATCATTACCCTGCTGAATAAACAGTGACTCTGTACAGTTGCAAAGTGAGTGATCCTTACCCTGCTGAATAAACAGTGACTCTGTACAGTTACACAGTGAGTGATCCTTACCCTGAATAAACAGTGACTCTGTACAGTTACACAGTGAGTGATCCTTACCCTGAATAAACAGTGACGCTGTACAGTTACACAGTGAGTGACCCTTACCCTGAATAAACAGTGACTCTGTACAGTTACACAGTGAGTGATCCTTACCCTGAATAAACAGTGACTCTGTACAGTTACACAGTGAGTGCTCCTTACCCTGAATAAACAGTGACTCTGTACAGTTACACAGTGAGTGACCCTTGCCCTGAATAAACAGTGACTCTGTACAGTTACACAGTGAGTGACTCTTACCCTGAAGAAACAGTGACTCTCTACAGTTGCACAGTAAGTGACCCTTACCCTGAATAAACAGTGACTCTGTACAGTTACACAGTGAGTGATCCTTACCCTGAATAAACAGTGACTCTGTACAGTTACACAGTGAGTGACCCTTACCCTGAATAAACAGTGACTCTGTACAGTTACACAGTGAGTGATCCTTACCCTGAATAAACAGTGACTCTGTACAGTTACACAGTGAGTGACCCTTACCCTGAATAAACAGTGACTCTGTACAGTTACACAGTGAGTGATTCGTACCCTGAATAAACAGTGATTCTGTACAGTTACACAGTGAGTGATCCTGACACTGCTGAATAAACAGTGACTCTGTACAGTTACACAGTGAGTGATCCGTAGCCTGAATAAACAGGGACTCTGTACAGTTACACAGTGAATGATCCTTACCCTGAATAAACAGTGACTCTGTACAGTTTCACAGTGAGTGTCCCTTACCCTGAATAAACAGTGACTCTGTACAGTTACACAGTGAGTGTCCCTTACCCTGAATAAAAAATGAATCTGTACAGTTACACAGTGAGTGACCCTTACCCTGAATAAAGAGTGACTCTGTAAAGTTACACAGTGAGTGATCCTTACCCAGCTGAATAAACAGTGAATCTGTACAGTTACACAGTGAGTGACCCTTACCCTGCTGTATAAACAGTGACTCTGTACAGTTACACAGTGAGTGATCCTTACCCTGAATAAACAGTGACTCTGTACAGTTACACAGTGAGTGTCCCTTAGCCTGTATAAACAGTGACTCTGTACAGTTACACAGTGAGTGATCCTTACCCTGAATAAACAGTGACTCTGTACAGTTACACAGTGAGTGATCCTTACCCTGAATAAACAGTGACTCTGTACAGTTACACAGTGAGTGATCCTTACCCTGATGAATAAACAGTGACTCTGTACAGTTACACAGTGAGAGATACTTTCCCTGCTGAATAAACAGTGAGTCTGTACAGTTACACAGTGAGTGATCCTTACCCTGAATAAACAGTGACTCTGTATAGTTACACAGTGAGTGACCCTTACCCTGAATAAACAGTGACTCTGTACAGTTACACAGTCAGTGATAATAACCCTGAATAAACATTGACTCTGTACAGTTACACAGTGAGTGCTCTTTACCCTGAATAAAAACTGACTCTGTACAGTTACACAGTGAGTGATCCTTACCCTGCTGAATAAACAGTGACTCTGTACAGTTACACAGTGAGTGACACTTACCCTGCTGAATAAACAGTGACTCTGTACAGTTACACAGTGAGTGATCCTGACCCTGAATAAACAGTGACTCTGTACAGTTACACAGTGAGTGATCCTTACCCTGAATAAACAGTGACTCTGTACAGTTACACAGTGAGTGATCCTTACCCTGAATAAACAGTGACTCTGTACAGTTACACAGTCAGTGATCCTTACCCTGAATAAACAGTGACTCTGTACAGTTACACAGTGAGTGCTCCTTACCCTGAATAAACAGTCACTCTGTACAGTTACACAGTGAGTGATCCTTACCCTGTTGAATAAACAGTGACTCTGTACAGTTACACAGTGAGAGATGCTTACCCTGCTGAATAAACAGTGACTCTGTACAGTTACACAGTGAGTGATCCTAACCCTGAATAAACAGTGACTCTGTACAGTTACACAGTGAGTGATCCTTACCCTGAATAAACAGTGAATCTGTACAGTTACACAGTGAGTGATACTAACCCTGAATAAACACTAACTCTGTACAGTGACACAGTGAGTGATCTTTACCCTGAATAAACACTGACTCTGTACAGTTACACAGTGAGTGATCCTTACCCTGCTGAATAAACAGTGACTCTGTACAGTTACACAGTGAGTGATCCTTACCCTGAATAAACAGTGACTCTGTACAGTTACACAGTGAGTGACCCTTACCCTGAATAAACAGTGACTCTGTACAGTTACACAGTGAGTGATCCTTACCCTGCTGAATAAACAGTGACCCTGTACAGTTACACAGTGAGTGATCCTTACCCTGCTGAATAAACAGTTACTCTGTACAGTTACACAGTGAGTGATACTTACCCTGCTGAATAAACAGTGACTCTGTACAGTTACACAGTGAGTGCTCCTTACGCTGAATAAACAGTGACTCTGTACAGTTACACAGTGAGTGATCCTTACCCAGCTGAATAAACAGTGAATCTGTACAGTAACACAGTGAGTGATCCTTACCCTGCTGTATAAACAGTGACTCTGTACAGTTACACAGTGAATGATCCTCACCCTGAATAAACAGTGACTCTGTGCAGTTACAAAGTGACTGTCCCTTACCCTGAATAAACAGTGACTCTGTACAGTTACACAGTGAGTGTCCCTTACCTAGAATAAACAGTGACTCTGTACAGTTACTCCGTGAGTGATCCATACGCTGCTGAATAAACAGAGACTCTGTACAGTAACACAGTGAGTGATACTTACCCTGAATAGACAGTGACTCTGTACAGTTACACAGTGAGTGTCCCTTACCCTGAGTAAACAGTGACTCTGTACAGTTACTCCGTGAGTGATCCATACGCTGCTGAATAAACAGACACTGTGTACAGTAACACAGTGATACTTACCCTGAATAGACAGTGACTCTGTACAGTTACACAGTGAGTAATCCTTACCCTGCTGAATGAAAAGTGAGTCTGTACAGTTACACAGTGAGTGATCCTTACCCTGAATAAACAGTGACTCTGTACAGTTACACAATGAGTGATCCTTACCCTGTATAAACAGTGACTCTGTACAGTTACACAGTGAGTGATGCTTACCCTGTTGAATAAACAGTGACTCTGTACAGTTACACAGTGAGTGATGCTTACCCTGCTGAATAAACAGTGACTCTGTACAGTTACACAGTGAGTGATCCTTACCCTGAATAAACAGTGACTCTGTACAGTTACACAGTGAGTGATCCTTACCCTGAATAAACAGTGACTCTGTACAGTTACACAGTGAGTGATACTAACCCTGAATAAACACTAACTCTGTACAGTGACACAGTGAGTGATCTTTACCCTGAATAAACACTGACTCTGTACAGTTAGACAGTGAGTGATCCTTACCCTGCTGAATAAACAGTGACTCTGTACAGTTACACAGTGAGTGATCCTTACCCTGAATAAACAGTGACTCTGTACAGTTACACAGTGAGTGATCCTTACCCTGAATAAACAGTGATTCTGTACAGTAACACAGTGAGTGACCCTTACCCTGAATAAACAGTGACTCTGTACATTTAAACAGAGAGTGATCCTTACGCTGCTGAATAAACAGTGACTCTGTACAGTTACACAGTGAGTGATCCGTAGCCTGAATAAACAGGGACTCTGTACAGTTACACAGTGAATGATCCTTACCCTGAATAAACAGTGACTCTGTACAGTTTCACCGTGAGTGTCCCTTACCCTGAATAAACAGTGACTCTGTACAGTTACACAGTGAGTGTCCCTTACCCTGAATAAAAAATGAATCTGTACAGTTACACAGTGAGTGACCCTTACCCTGAATAAAGAGTGACTCTGTAAAGTAACACAGTGAGTGATCCTTACCCAGCTGAATAAACAGTGAATCTGTACAGTTACACAGTGAGTGACCCTTACCCTGCTGTATAAACAGTGACTCTGTACAGTTACACAGTGAGTGATCCTTACCCTGAATAAACAGTGACTCTGTACAGTTACACAGTGAGTGTCCCTTAGCCTGTATAAACAGTGACTCTGTACAGTTACACAGTGAGTGATCCTTACCCTGAATAAACAGTGACTCTGTACAGTTACACAGTGAGTGATCCTTACCCTGAATAAACAGTGACTCTGTACAGTTACACAGTGAGTGATCCTTACCCTGATGAATAAACAGTGACTCTGTACAGTTACACAGTGAGAGATACTTTCCCTGCTGAATAAACAGTGAGTCTGTACAGTTACACAGTGAGTGATCCTTACCCTGAATAAACAGTGACTCTGTATAGTTACACAGTGAGTGACCCTTACCCTGAATAAACAGTGACTCTGTACAGTTACACAGTCAGTGATAATAACCCTGAATAAACATTGACTCTGTACAGTGACACAGTGAGTGCTCTTTACCCTGAATAAAAACTGACTCTGTACAGTTACACAGTGAGTGATCCTTACCCTGCTGAATAAACAGTGACTCTGTACAGTTACACAGTGAGTGACACTTACCCTGCTGAATAAACAGTGACTCTGTACAGTTACACAGTGAGTGATCCTGACCCTGAATAAACAGTGACTCTGTACAGTTACACAGTGAGTGATCCTTACCCTGAATAAACAGTGACTCTGTACAGTTACACAGTGAGTGATCCTTACCCTGAATAAACAGTGACTCTGTACAGTTACACAGTCAGTGATCCTTACCCTGAATAAACAGTGACTCTGTACAGTTACACAGTGAGTGCTCCTTACCCTGAATAAACAGTCACTCTGTACAGTTACACAGTGAGTGATCCTTACCCTGTTGAATAAACAGTGACTCTGTACAGTTACACAGTGAGAGATGCTTATCCTGCTGAATAAACAGTGACTCTGTACAGTTACACAGTGAGTGATCCTAACCCTGAATAAACAGTGACTCTGTACAGTTACACAGTGAGTGATCCTTACCCTGAATAAACAGTGAATCTGTACAGTTACACAGTGAGTGATACTAACCCTGAATAAACACTAACTCTGTACAGTGACACAGTGAGTGATCTTTACCCTGAATAAACACTGACTCTGTACAGTTACACAGTGAGTGATCCTTACCCTGCTGAATAAACAGTGACTCTGTACAGTTACACAGTGAGTGATCCTTACCCTGAATAAACAGTGACTCTGTACAGTTACACAGTGAGTGACCCTTACCCTGAATAAACAGTGACTCTGTACAGTTACACAGTGAGTGATCCTTACCCTGCTGAATAAACAGTGACCCTGTACAGTTACACAGTGAGTGATCCTTACCCTGCTGAATAAACAGTGACTCTGTACAGTTACACAGTGAGTGATACTTACCCTGCTGAATAAACAGTGACTCTGTACAGTTACACAGTGAGTGCTCCTTACGCTGAATAAACAGTGACTCTGTACAGTTACACAGTGAGTGATCCTTACCCAGCTGAATAAACAGTGAATCTGTACAGTAACACAGTGAGTGATCCTTACCCTGCTGTATAAACAGTGACTCTGTACAGTTACACAGTGAATGATCCTCACCCTGAATAAACAGTGACTCTGTGCAGTTACAAAGTGACTGTCCCTTACCCTGAATAAACAGTGACTCTGTACAGTTACACAGTGAGTGTCCCTTACCTAGAATAAACAGTGACTCTGTACAGTTACTCCGTGAGTGATCCATACGCTGCTGAATAAACAGAGACTCTGTACAGTAACACAGTGAGTGATACTTACCCTGAATAGACAGTGACTCTGTACAGTTACACAGTGAGTGTCCCTTACCCTGAGTAAACAGTGACTCTGTACAGTTACTCCGTGAGTGATCCATACGCTGCTGAATAAACAGACACTGTGTACAGTAACACAGTGATACTTACCCTGAATAGACAGTGACTCTGTACAGTTACACAGTGAGTAATCCTTACCCTGCTGAATGAAAAGTGAGTCTGTACAGTTACACAGTGAGTGATCCTTACCCTGAATAAACAGTGACTCTGTACAGTTACACAATGAGTGATCCTTACCCTGTATAAACAGTGACTCTGTACAGTTACACAGTGAGTGATGCTTACCCTGTTGAATAAACAGTGACTCTGTACAGTTACACAGTGAGTGATGCTTACCCTGCTGAATAAACAGTGACTCTGTACAGTTACACAGTGAGTGATCCTTACCCTGAATAAACAGTGACTCTGTACAGTTACACAGTGAGTGATCCTTACCCTGAATAAACAGTGACTCTGTACAGTTACACAGTGAGTGATACTAACCCTGAATAAACACTGACTCTGTACAGTGACACAGTGAGTGATCTTTACCCTGAATAAACACTGACTCTGTACAGTTAGACAGTGAGTGATCCTTACCCTGCTGAATAAACAGTGACTCTGTACAGTTACACAGTGAGTGATCCTTACCCTGAATAAACAGTGACTCTGTACAGTTACACAGTGAGTGATCCTTACCCTGAATAAACAGTGATTCTGTACAGTAACACAGTGAGTGACCCTTACCCTGAATAAACAGTGACTCTGTACATTTAAACAGAGAGTGATCCTTACGCTGCTGAATAAACAGTGACTCTGTACAGTTACACAGTGAGAGATCCTTACACTGCTGAATAAACAGTGTCTCGGTACAGTTACACAGTGAGTGATCCTTACCCTGTATAAACAGTGACGCTGTACAGTTACACAGTGAGTGACCCTTACCCTGATGAATAAACAGCGACTCTGTACAGTTACACAGTGAGTGATCCTTACCCTGCTGAATAAACACTGACTCTGTACATTTACACAGTGAGTGATCCTTACCCTGAATAAACAGTGATTCTGTACAGTAACTCAGTGAGTGACCCTTACGATGAATAAACAGTGACTCTGTACAGTTAAACAGTGAGTGATCCTTACGCTGCTGAATAAACAGTGACTCTGTACAGTTACACAGTGAGTGATCCTGACACTGCTGAATAAACAGTGACTCTGTACAGTTACACAGTGAGTGATCCTTACCGTGCTGTATAAACAGTGACTCTGTACAGTTACACATTGAGTGACCCTTACCCTGAATAAACAGTGACTCTGTACAGTTACACAGTGAGTGCTCCTTACGCTGCTGAATAAACAGTGACTCTGTACAGTTATACTTTGAGTGATCCTTACCCTGAATAAACAGTGAATCTCTACAGTTACACAGTGATTGATGCTTACCCTGAATAAACAGTGACTCTGTACAGTTACACAGTGAGTGATCATTACCCTGCTGAATAAACAGTGACTCTGTACAGTTACACAGTGAGTGATCATTACCCTGCTGAATAAACAGTGACTCTGTACAATTACACAGTGAGTGATTCTTACCCTGAATACACAGTGACTCTGTACAATTACACAGTGAGTGATTCTTACCCTGAATACACAGTGACTCTGTACAGTTACAGATTTAGTGATCCTTACACTGAATAAACAGTGACTCTGTGCAGTTACACAGTGAGTGATCCTTACCCTGAATAAACAGTGACTCTGTACAGTTACACAGTGAGTGATCCTTACCCTGAATAAACCGAGACTCTGTACAGTTACATAGTGAGTGATCCATACCCTGAATAAACAGCGATTCTGTACAGTTACACAGTGAGTGATCCTTACCCTGCTGAATAAACAGTGACTCTGTACAGTTACACAGTGAGTGATCCTTACCCTGCTGAATAAACAGTGACTATGGACATTTACACAGCGACTGATCCTTACCCTGAATAAACAGTGACTATGTACAGTTACACAGTGAGTGATCCTTCCCCTGAATAAACAGAGACTCTGTACAGTTACACAGCGAGTGATCCTTACCCTGAATAAATAGTGACTCTGTGCTGTTACACAGTGAGTGATCCTTACCCTGAATAAACAGTGACTCTGTACAGTTACACAGTGAGTGATCCTTAACTTGCTGAATAAACAGTGACTCTGTACAGTTACACAGTGAGTGATCCTTACCCTGAATAAACACTGACTCTGTACAGTTACTCAGATAGTGATACTTAACCTGCTGAATAAACAGTGACACTGTACAGTTATACAGTGAGTGACCCTTACACTACTGAATAAACAGTGACTCTGTACATTTACACAGTGAGTGATCGTTACCATGCTGAATAAAGAGTGACTATGTACAGTTACACAGTGAGTGACACTTACCCTGAATACACAGTGAATCTGTACAGTTACACAGTGAGTGACCCTTACCCTGAATAAACAGTGACTCTGTACAGTTACACAGTGAGTGACCCTTGCCCTGAATAAACAGTGACTCTGTACAGTTACACAGTGAGTGACCCTTACCCTGAATGAACAGTGACTCTGTACAGTTACAAATGGGTGACCCTTATCCTGAAGAAACAGTGACTCTCTACAGTTGCACAGTGAGTGACCCTTACCCTGAGTAAACAGTGACTCTGTACAGTTACACAGTGAGTGATCCTTACCCTGCTGAATAAACAGTGACTCTGTTCAGTTACACAGTGAGTGATCCTTAACCTGAAGAAACAGTGACTCGGTACAGTTACACATTGACTAATCCTTACCCTGCTGAATAAACAGTGACTCTGTACAGTTACACAGTGAGTGATCCTTACCCTGAGTAAACAGTGACTCTGTACAGTTACACAGTGATTGACCCTTACCCTGAATAAACAGTCACTCTGTACAGTTACACAGTGAGTGATCCTTACCCTGAATAAACAGAGACTCTGTACAGTTACACAGTGAGTGATCCTTACCCTGCTGAATAAACAGTGACACTGTACAGTGACACAGTGAGTGATCCTTACCCTGCTGAATAAACAGTGACACTGTACAGTTACACAGTGAGTGATCCTTACCCTGCTGAATAAACAGTGACTCTGCACAGTTACAATGTGAGTGATCCTTACCCTGAAAAAACAGTGACTCTGTACAGTTACACAGTGAGTGATCCTTACCCTGAATAAACAGTGACTCTGTACAGTTACACAGTGAGTGACCCTTACCCGGAATAAACATTCACTCTGTACATTTACACAGTGAGTGATCCTTACCCTGAATAAACACTGACTCTGTACAGTTACACAGTGAGTGATCCTTACCCTGCTGAATAAACAGTGACTCTGTACAGTTACACAGTGAGTGACACTTACCCTGCTGAATAAACAGTGACTCTGTACAGTTACACAGTGAGTGATCCTTACCATGAATAAACAGTGACTCTGTACAGTTACAAAGTGAGTGATACTTACCCTGAATAAACAGTGACTCTGTACAGTTACACACTGAGTGATCCTTACCCTGAATAAACAGTGACTCTGTACAGTTACACAGTGAGTGATCCTTACCCTGAATAAACAGTGACTCTGTACAGTTACACAGTGAGTGCTCCTTACCCTGAATAAACAGTGACTCTGTACAGTTACACAGTGATTGATCCTTACCCTGTTGAATAAACAGTGACTCTGCAGAGTTACACAGTGAGTTATGCTTACCCTGCTGAATAAACAGTGACTCTGTACAGTTACACAGTGAGTGACCCTTACCCTGAATAAACAGTGACTCTGTACAGTTACACAGTGAGTGATCCTTACCCTGAATAAACAGTGACTGTGTACAGTTACACAGTGAGTGATCCTTACCCTGAATAAACAGTGACTCTGTACAGTTACACAGTGAGTGATCCTTACCCTGAATAAACAGTGACTCTGTACAGTTACACAGTGAGTGCTCCTTACCCTGAATAAACAGTCACTCTGTACAGTTACACAGTGAGTGATCCTTACCCTGAATAAACAGTGACTCTGTACAGTTACACAGTGAGTGATCCTTACCCTGAATAAACAGTGACTCTGCACAGTTACACAGTGAGTGACCCTTACCCTGAATAAACAGTGACTCTGTACAGTTACACAGTGAATGATCTTTACCCTGAATAAACAGTGACTCTGTACAGTTACACAGTGAGTGATCCTTACCATGAATAAACAGTGACTCTGTACAGTTACACAGTGAGTGATACTAACCCTGAATAAACACTAACTCTGTACAGTGACACAGTGAGTGATCTTTACCCTGAATAAACACTGACTCTGTACAGTTACACAGTGAGTGATCCTTACCCTGCTGAATAAACAGTGACTCTGTACAGTTACACAGTGAGTGATCCTTACCCTGAATAAACAGTGACTCTGTACAGTTACACAGTGAGTGATCCTTACGCTGCTGAATAAACAGTGACTCTGTACAGTTACACAGTGAGTGATCCTTACCCTGAATAAACAGTGACTCTGTACAGTTACACAGTGAGTGACCCTTACCCTGAATAAACAGTGACTCTGTACAGTTACACAGTGAGTGATCCTTACCCTGCTGAATAAACAGTGACACTGTACAGTTACACAGTGAGTGATCCTTACCCTGCTGAATAAACAGTGACTCTGTACAGTTACACAGTGAGTGATACTTACCCTGCTGAATAAACAGTGACTCTGTACAGTTACACAGTGAGTGCTCCTTACGCTGAATAAACAGTGACTCTGTACAGTTACACAGTGAGTGATCCTTACCCAGCTGAATAAACAGTGAATCTGTACAGTTACACAGTGAGTGATCCTTACCCTGCTGTATAAACAGTGACTCTGTACAGTTACACAGTGAATGATCCTCACCCTGAATAAACAGTGACTCTGTGCAGTTACAAAGTGACTGTCCCTTACCCTGAATAAACAGTGACTCTGTACAGTTAAACAGTGAGTGTCCCTTACCTTGAATAAACAGTGACTCTGTACAGTTACTCCGTGAGTGATCCATACGCTGCTGAATAAACAGAGACTCTGTACAGTAACATAGTGAGTGATACTTACCCTGAATAGACAGTGACTCTGTACAGTTACACAGTGAGTGTCCCTTACCCTGAGTAAACAGTGACTCTGTACAGTTACTCCGTGAGTGATCCATACGCTGCTGAATAAACAGAGACTCTGTACAGTAACACAGTGAGTGATACTTACCCTGAATAGACAGTGACTCTGTACAGTTACACAGTGAGTAATCCTTACCCTGCTGAATGAAAAGTGAGTCTGTACAGTTACACAGTGAGTGATGCTTACCCTGCTGAATAAACAGTGACTCTGTACAGTTACACAGTGACAGATCCTTACCCTACTGAATAAACAGTGACTCTGTACAGTTACACAGTGAGAGATCCTTACCCTGCTGAATAAACAGTGACTCTGTACAGTCACACAGTGAGTGATCCTTACGCTGAATAAATAGTGACTCTGTACAGTTACACAGTGAGTGACCCTTACTCTGAATAAACAGTGACTCTGTACAGTTACACAGTGAGTGACCCTTAGCCTGTATAAACAGTGACTCTGTACAGTTACACAGTGAGTGATACTTACCCTGATGAATAAACAGTGACTCTGTACAGTTACACAGTGAGAGATACTTTCCCTGCTGAATAAACAGTGACTCTGTACAGTTACACAGTGAGTGATCCTTACCCTGAATAAACAGTGACTCTGTATAGTTACACAGTGTGTGATCCTTACCCAGCTGAATAAACAGTGACTCTGTACAGTTACACAGTGAGTGATCCTTACCCTGAATAAACAGTGACTCTGTACAGTTACACAGTGAGTGACCCTTACCCTGAATAAACAGTGACTCTGTACAGTTACACAGTGAGTGATAATAACACTGAATAAACATTGACTCTGTACAGTTACACAGTGAGTGCTCTTTACCCTGAATAAACACTGACTCTGTACAGTTACACAGTGAGTGATCCTTACCCTGCTGAATAAACAGTGACACTGTACAGTTACACAGTGAGTGACACTTACCCTGCTGAATAAACAGTGACTCTGTACAGTTACACAGTGAGTGATCCTTACCCTGAATAAACAGTGACTTTGTACAGTTACACAGTGAGTGATCCTTACCCTGAATAAACAGTGACTCTGTACAGTTACACAGTGAGTGATCCTTACCCTGAATAAACAGTGACTCTGTACAGTTACACAGTGAGTGATCCTTACCCTGAATAAACAGTGACTCTGTACAGTTACACAGTGAGTGATCCTTACCCTGAATAAACAGTGACTCTGTACAGATACACAGTGAGTGATCCTTACCCTGCTGAATAAACAGTGACTCTGTACAGTTACACAGTGAGTGACACTTACCCTGCTGAATAAACAGTGACTCTGTACAGTTACACAGTGAGTGATCCTTACCCTGAATAAACAGTGACTCTGTACAGTTACACAGTGAGTGATCCTTACCCTGAATAAACAGTGACTCTGTACAGTTACACAGTGAGTGATCCTTACCCTGCTGAATAAACAGTGACCCTGCACAGTTACACAGTGAGTGATCCTTACCCTGCTGAATAAACAGTGACTCTGTACAGTTACACAGTGAGTGACCCTTACCCTGAATAAACAGTGACTCTGTACAGTTACACAGTGAGTGACCCTTACCCTGAATAAACAGTGACTCTGTACAGTTACTCAGTGAATGATCTTTACCCTGAATAAACAGTGAATCTGTACAGTTACACAGTGAGTGATACTAACCCTGAATAAACACTAACTCTGTACAGTGACACAGTGAGTGATCCTTACCCAGAATAAACAGTGAACCTGTACAGTTACACAGTGAGTGATACTAACCCTGAATAAACACTAACTCTGTACAGTGACACAGTGAGTGATCCTTACCCTGAATAAACACTGACTCTGTACAGTAACACAGTGAGTGATCCTTACCCTGCTGAATAAACAGTGACTCTGTACAGTTACACAGTGAGTGATCCTTACCCTGAATAAACAATGACTCTGTACAGTTACACAGTGAGTGATCCTTACCCTGAATAAACAGTGACTCTGTACAGTTACACAGTGAGTGATCCTTACCCTGAATAAACAGTGACTCTGTACAGTTACACAGTGAGTGATCCTTACCCTGAATAAACAGTGACTCTGTACAGTTACACAGTGAGTGCTCCTTACCCTGAATAAACAGTGACTCTGTACAGATACACAGTGAGTGATCCTTACCCTGCTGAATAAACAGTGACCCTGTACAGTTACACAGTGAGTGATCCTTACCCTGAATAAACAGTGACTCTGTACAGTTACACAGTGAGTGATCCTTACCCTGTTGAATAAACAGTGACTCTGTACAGTTACACAGTGAGTGATCCTTACCCTGAATAAACAGTGACTCTGTACAGTTACACAGTGAGTGACCCTTACCCTGAATAAACAGTGACTCTGTACAGTTACACAGTGAGTGATGCTTACCCTGCTGAATAAACAGAGACTCTGTACAGTTACACAGTGAGTGATCCTAACCCTGCTGAATAAACAGTGACTCTGTACAGTTACACAGAGAGTGACCCTTACCCTGAATAAACAGTGACTCTGTACAGTTACACAGTGAGTGATCCTTACCCTGAATAAACAGTGACTCTGTACAGTTACTCAGTGAGTGATCCTTACCCTGAATAAACAGTGACTCTGTACAGTTACTCAGTGAATGATCTTTACCCTGAATAAACAGTGAATCTGTACAGTTACACAGTGAGTGATACTAACCCTGAATAAACACTAACTCTGTACAGTGACACAGTGAGTGATCCTTACCCTGAATAAACACTGACTCTGTACAGTTACACAGTGAGTGATCCTTACCCTGCTGAATAAACAGTGACTCTGTACAGTTACACAGTGAGTGATCCTTACCCTGAATAAACAGTGACTCTGTACAGTTACACAGTGAGTGACCCTTACCCTGAATAAACAGTGACTCTGTACAGTTACACAGTGAGTGATCCTTACCCTGCTGAATAAACAGTGACCCTGTACAGTTACACAGTGAGTGATCCTTACCCTGCTGAATAAACAGTGACTCTGTACAGATACACAGTGAGTGATCCTTACCCTGAACAAACAGTGACTCTGTACAGTTACACAGTGAGTGACCCATACCCTGAATAAACAGTGACTCTGTACAGTTACACAGTGAGTGATCCTTACCCTGAATAAACAGTGACTCTGTACAGTTACACAGTGAGTGATCCTTACCCTGTTGAAAAAACAGAGACTCTGTACAGTTACACAGTGAGTGATGCTTACCCTGCTGAATAAACAGTGACTCTGTACAGTTACACAGTGAGTGATCCTAACCCTGCTGAATAAACAGTGACTCTGTACAGTTACACAGTGAGTGATCCTAACCCTGCTGAATAAAAAGAGACTCTGTACAGTTACTCAGTGAATGATCTTTACCCTGAATAAACAGTGAATCTGTACAGTTACACAGTGAGTGATACTAACCCTGAATAAACACTAACTCTATACAGTGACACAGTGAGTGATCTTTACCCTGAATAAACACTGACTCTGTACAGTTACACAGTGAGTGATCCTTACGCTGCTGAATAAACAGTGACTCTGTACAGTTACACAGTGAGTGATCCTTACCCTGAATAAACAGTGACTCTGTACAGTTACACAGTGAGTGACCCTTACCCTGAATAAACAGTGACTCTGTACAGTTACACAGTGAGTGATCCTTACCCTGCTGAATAAACAGTGACACTGTACAGTTACACAGTGAGTGACCCTTACCCTGAATAAACAGTGACTCTGTACAGTTACACAGTGAGTGACCCTTACTCTGAATAAACAGTGACTCTGTACAGTTACACAGTGAGTGATCCTTACCCTGCTGAATAAACAGTGACTCTGTACAGTTACACAGTGAGTGATACTTACCCTGCTGAATAAACAGTGACTCTGTACAGTTACACAGTGAGTGCTCCTTACGCTGAATAAACAGTGACTCTGTACAGTTACACAGTGAGTGATCCTTACCCAGCTGAATAAACAGTGAATCTGTACAGTTACACAGTGAGTGATCCTTACCCTGCTGTATAAACAGTGACTCTGTACAGTTACACAGTGAATGATCCTCACCCTGAATAAACAGTGACTCTGTGCAGTTACAAAGTGACTGTCCCTTACCCTGAATAAACAGTGACTCTGTACAGTTACACAGTGAGTGTCCCTTACCTTGAATAAACAGTGACTCTGTACAGTTACTCCGTGAGTGATCCATACGCTGCTGAATAAACAGAGACTCTGTACAGTAACACAGTGAGTGATACTTACCCTGAATAGACAGTGACTCTGTACAGTTACACAGTGAGTGTCCCTTACCCTGAGTAAACAGTGACTCTGTACAGTTACTCCGTGAGTGATCCATACGCTGCTGAATAAACAGACACTGTGTACAGTAACACAGTGAGTGATACTTACCCTGAATAGACAGTGACTCTGTACAGTTACACAGTGAGTAATCCTTACCCTGCTGAATGAAAAGTGAGTCTGTACAGTTACACAGTGAGTGATCCTTACCCTGCTGAATAAACAGTGACTCTGTACAGTTACACAGTGACAGATCCTTACACTACTGAATAAACAGTGACTCTGTACAGTTACACAGTGAGAGATCCTTACCCTGCTGAATAAACAGTGACTCTGTACAGTCACACAGTGAGTGATCCTTACGCTGAATACACAGTGACTCTGTACAGTTACACAGTGAGTGACCCTTACTCTGAATAAACAGTGACTCTGTACAGTTACACAGTGAGTGACCCTTAGCCTGTATAAACAGTGACTCTGTACAGTTACACAGTGAGTGATACTTACCCTGATGAATAAACAGTGACTCTGTACAGTTACACAGTGAGAGATACTTTCCCTGCTGAATAAACAGTGACTCTGTACAGTTACACAGTGAGTGATCCTTACCCTGAATAAACAGTGACTCTGTATAGTTACACAGTGTGTGATCCTTACCCAGCTGAATAAACAGTGACTCTGTACAGTTACACAGTGAGTGATCCTTACCCTGAATAAACAGTGACTCTGTACAGTTACACAGTGAGTGACCCTTACCCTGAATAAACAGTGACTCTGTACAGTTACACAGTGAGTGATAATAACACTGAATAAACATTGACTCTGTACAGTTACACAGTGAGTGCTCTTTACCCTGAATAAACACTGACTCTGTACAGTTACACAGTGAGTGATCCTTACCCTGCTGAATAAACAGTGACTCTGTACAGTTACACAGTGAGTGACACTTACCCTGCTGAATAAACAGTGACTCTGTACAGTTACACAGTGAGTGATCCTTACCCTGAATAAACAGTGACTTTGTACAGTTACACAGTGAGTGATCCTTAACCTGAATAAACAGTGACTCTGTACAGTTACACAGTGAGTGATCCTTACCCTGAATAAACAGTGACTCTGTACAGTTACACAGTGAGTGATCCTTACCCTGAATAAACAGTGACTCTGTACAGTTACACAGTGAGTGATCCTTACCCTGAATAAACAGTGACTCTGTACAGTTACACAGTGAGTGCTCCTTACCCTGAATAAACAGTGACTCTGTACAGATACACAGTGAGTGATCCTTACCCTGAACAAACAGTCACTCTGTACAGTTACACAGTGAGTGCTACTTACTCTGCTGAATAAACAGTGACTCTGTACAGTTACACAATGAGTGATCCTTACCCTGAATAAACAGTGACTCTGTACAGTTACACAGTGAGTGATCCTTACCCTGCTGAATAAACAGTGTTTCTGTACAGTTACACAGTGAGTGATCCTTACCCTGAATAAACAGTGACTCTGTACAGTTACACAGTGAGTGATCCTTACCCTGAATAAACAGTGACTCTGTACAGTTACACAGTGAGTGATCCTTACCCTGCTGAATAAACAGTGACTCTGTACAGTTACACAGTGAGTGATCCTTACCCTGAATAAACAGTGACTCTGTACAGTTACACAGTGAGTGATCCTTACCCTGCTGAATAAACAGTGATTCTGTACAGTTACACAGTGAGTGATCCTTACCCTGAATAAACAGTGACTCTGTACAGTTACACAGTGAGTGATCCTTACCCTGAATAAACAGTGACTCTGTACAGTTACAAAGTGAGTGATCCTTACCCTGAATAAACAGTGACTCTGTACAGTTACACAGTGAGTGATCCTTACCCTGAATAAACAGTGACTCTGTACAGTTACACAGTGAGTGATACTAACCCTGAATAAACAGTGACTCTGTACAGTTACACAGTGAGTGATCCTTACCCTGAATAAACAGTGACTCTGTACAGTTACACAGTGAATGATCTTTACCCTGAATAAACAGTGACTCTGTACAGTTATACAGTGAATGATCCTTACCCTGAATAAACAGTGACTCTGTACAGTTACACAGTGAGTGATCCGTACCCTGAATAAACAGTGACTCTGTACAGTTACACAGTGAGTGATCCTTACCCTGAATAAACAGTGACTCTGCGCAGTTACACAGTGAGTGATACTAACCCTGAATAAACACTAACTCTGTACAGTGACACAGTGAGTGATCTTTACCCTGAATAAACAGTGACTCTGTACAGTTACAGAGTGAGTGATCCTTACCCTGCTGAATAAACAGTGACTCTGTACAGTTACACAGTGAGTGATCCTTACCCTGCTGAATAAACAGTGACTCTGTACAGTTACACAGTGAGTGATCCTTACCCTGAATAAACAGTGACTCTGTACAGTTACACAGTGAGTGACCCTTACCCTGAATAAACAGTGACTCTGTACAGTTACACAGTGAGTGATCCTTACCCTGAATAAACAGTGACTCTGTACAGTTACACAGTGAGTGATCCTTACCCTGCTGAATAAACAGTGACCCTGTACAGTTACACAGTGAGTGATCCTTACCCTGCTGAATAAACTGTGACTCTGTACAGATACACAGTGAGTGATACTTACCCTGCTGAATAAACAGTGACTCTGTACAGTTACACAGTGAGAGATCCTTACCCTGCTGAATAAACAGTGACTCTGTACAGTCACACAGTGAGTGATCCTTACGCTGAATACACAGTGACTCTGTACAGTTACACAGTGAGTGACCCTTACTCTGAATAAACAGTGACTCTGTACAGTTACACAGTGCGTGACCCTTAGCCTGTATAAACAGTGACTCTGTACAGTTACACAGTGAGTGATACATACCCTGATGAATAAACAGTGACTCTGTACAGTTACACAGTGAGAGATACTTTCCCTGCTGAATAAACAGTGACTCTGTACAGTTACTCAGTGAGTGATCCTTACCCTGAATAAACAGTGACTCTGTATAGTTACACAGTGTGTGATCCTTACCCAGCTGAATAAACAGTGACTGTGTACAGTTACACAGTGAGTGATCCTTACCCTGAATAAACAGTGACTCTGTACAGTTACACAGTGAGTGACCCTTACCCTGAATAAACAGTGACTCTGTACAGTTACACAGTGAGTGATAATAACACTGAATAAACATTGACTCTGTACAGTTACACAGTGAGTGATCCTTACCCTGCTGAATAAACACTGACTCTGTACAGTTACACAGTGAGTGATCCTTACCCTGCTGAATAAACAGTGACTCTGTACAGTTACACAGTGAGTGACACTTACCCTGCTGAATAAACAGTGACTCTGTACAGTTACACAGTGAGTGATCCTTACCCTGAATAAACAGTGACTTTGTACAGTTACACAGTGAGTGATCCTTACCCTGAATAAACAGTGACTCTGTACAGTTACACAGTGAGTGATCCTTACCCTGAATAAACAGTGACTCTGTACAGTTACACAGTGAGTGATCCTTACCCTGAATAAACAGTGACTCTGTACAGTTACACAGTGAGTGATCCTTACCCTGAATAAACAGTGACTCTGTACAGTTACACAGTGAGTGCTCCTTACCCTGAATAAACAGTGACTCTGTACAGATACACAGTGAGTGATCCTTACCCTGAACAAACAGTGACTCTGTACAGTTACACAGTGAGTGCTTCTTACCCTGCTGAATAAACAGTGACTCTGTACAGTTACACAATGAG
Organism: Isurus oxyrinchus; assembly: GCA_026770705.1. Taxonomy (NCBI): domain Eukaryota; kingdom Metazoa; phylum Chordata; class Chondrichthyes; order Lamniformes; family Lamnidae; genus Isurus; species Isurus oxyrinchus. The sequence continues at coordinate 102,588 of JANJGN010001349.1, forward strand.
TGATCCTTACCCTGAATAAACAGTGACTCTGTACAGTTACACAGTGAGTGATCCTTACCCTGTTGAATAAACAGTGACTCTGTACAGTTACACAGTGAGTGATCCTTACCCTGCTGAATAAACAGTGACTCTGTACAGTTACACAGTGAGTGATCCTTACCCTGCTGAATAAACAGTGACTCTGTACAGTTACACAGTGAGTGATCCTTACCCTGCTGACTAAACAGTGACTCTGTACAGTTACACAGTGAATGATCCTTACCCTGAATAAACAGTGACTCTGTACAGTTACACAGTGAGTGATCCTTACCCTGAATAAACAGTGACTCTGTACAGTTACACAATGAGTGATCCTTACCCTGAATAAACAGTGAATCTGTACAGTTACACAGTGAGTGATACTAACCCTGAATAAACACTAACTCTGTACAGTGACACAGTGAATGATCTTTACCCTGAATAAACAGTGAATCTGTACAGTTACACAGTGAGTGATACTAACCCTGAATAAACACTAACTCTGTACAGTGACACAGTGAGTGATCTTTACCCTGAATAAACACTGACTCTGTACAGTTACACAGTGAGTGATCCTTACCCTGCTGAATAAACAGTGACTCTGTACAGTTACACAGTGAGTGATCCTTACCCTGAATAAACAGTGACTCTTTACAGTTACACAGTGAGTGACCCTTACCCTGAATAAACAGTGACCCTGTACAGTTACACAGTGAGTGATCCTTACCCTGCTGAATAAACAGTGACTCTGTACAGTTACACAGTGAGTGATACTTACCCTGCTGAATAAACAGTGACTCTGTACAGTTACACAGTGAGTGCTCCTTACGCTGAATAAACAGTGACTCTGTACAGTTACACAGTGAGTGATCCTTACCCTGCTGAATAAACAGTGACTCTGTACAGTCACACAGTGAGTGATCCTTACGCTGAATACACAGTGACTCTGTACAGTTACACAGTGAGTGACCCTTACTCTGAATAAACAGTGACTCTGTACAGTTACACAGTGAGTGACCCTTAGCCTGTATAAACAGTGACTCTGTACAGTTACACAGTGAGTGATACTTACCCTGATGAATAAAGAGTGACTCTGTACATTTACACAGTGAGAGATACTTTCCCTGCTGAATAAACAGTGACTCTGTACAGTTACTCAGTGAGTGATCCTTACCCTGCTGAATAAACAGTGACTGTGTACAGTTACACAGTGAGTGATAATAACACTGAATAAACATTGACTCTGTACAGTTACACAGTGAGTGATCCTTACCCTGCTGAATAAACACTGACTCTGTACAGTTACACAGTGAGTGATCCTTACCCTGCTGAATAAACAGTGACTCTGTACAGTTACACAGTGAGTGACACTTACCCTGCTGAATAAACAGTGACTCTGTACAGTTACACAGTGAGTGATCCTTACCCTGAATAAACAGCGACTTTGTACAGTTACACAGTGAGTGATCCTTACCCTGAATAAACAGTGACTCTGTACAGTTACACAGTGAGTGATCCTTACCCTGAATAAACAGTGACTCTGTACAGTTACACAGTGAGTGATCCTTACCCTGAATAAACAGTGACTCTGTACAGTTACACAGTGAGTGATCCTTACCCTGAATAAACAGTGACTCTGTACAGTTACACAGTGAGTGCTCCTTACCCTGAATAAACAGTGACTCTGTACAGATACACAGTGAGTGATCCTTACCCTGAACAAACAGTGACTCTGTACAGTTACACAGTGAGTGCTACTTACTCTGCTGAATAAACAGTGACTCTGTACAGTTACACAATGAGTGATCCTTACCCTGAATAAACAGTGACTCTGTACAGTTACACAGTGAGTGATCCTTACCCTGTTGAATAAACAGTGACTCCGTACAGTTACACAGTGAGTGATGCTTACCCTGCTGAATAAACAGTGACTCTGTACAGTTACACAGCGAGTGATACTAACCCTGAATAAACACTAACTCTGTACAGTGACACAGTGAGTGATCTTTACCCTGAATAAACACTGACTCTGTACAGTTACACAGTGAGTGATACTAACCCTGAATAAACACTAACTCTGTACAGTGACACAGTGAGTGATCTTTACCCTGAATAAACACTGACTCTGTACAGTTACACAGTGAGTGATCCTTACCCTGCTGAATAAACAGTGATTCTGTACAGTTACACAGTGAGTGATCCTTACCCTGAATAAACAGTGACTCTGTACAGTTACACAGTGAGTGACCCTTACCCTGAATAAACAGTGACTCTGTACAGTTACACAGTGAGTGATCCTTACCCTGAATAAACAGTGACTCTGTACAGTTACACAGTGAGTGATCCTTACCCTGCTGAATAAACAGTGACCCTGTACAGTTACACAGTGAGTGATCCTTACCCTGCTGAATAAACAGTGACTCTGTACAGTTACACAGTGAGTGATACTTACCCTGCTGAATAAACAGTGACTCTGTACAGTTACACAGTGAGTGCTCCTTACGCTGAATAAACAGTGACTCTGTACAGTTACACAGTGAGTGATCCTTACCCTGCTAAATAAACAGTGACTCTGTACAGTTACACAGTGAGTGATCCTTACGCTGAATACACAGTGACTCTGTACAATTACACAGTGAGAGATCCTTACACTGCTGAATAAACAGTGTCTCGGTACAGTTACACAGTGAGTGATCCTTACCCTGTATGAACAGTGACGCTGTACAGTTACACAGTGAGTGACCCTTACCCTGATGAATAAACAGCGACTCTGTACAGCTACACAATGAGTGATCCTTACCCTGCTGAATAAACACTGACTCTGTACATTTAAACAGTGAGTGCTCCTTACCCTGAATAAACAGTGATTCTGTACAGTAACTCAGTGAGTGACCCTTACCCTGAATAAACAGTGACTCTGTACAGTTACACAGTGAGTGATCCTTACCCTGAATAAACAGTGACTCTGTACAGTTAAACAGTGAGTGATCCTTACGCTGCTGAATAAACAGTGACTCTGTACAGTTACACAGTGAGTGATCCTTACACTGCTGAATAAACAGTGATTCTGTACAGTTACACAGTGAGTGATCCTTACCGTGCTATATAAACAGTGACTCTGTACAGTTACACATTGAGTGACCCTTACCCTGAATAAACAGTGACTCTGTACAGTTACACAGTGAGTGCTCCTTACGCTGCTGAATAAACAGTGACTCTGTACAGTTACACAGTGAGTGATCCTACACTGCTGAATAAACAGTGACTCTGTACAGTTATACTTTGAGTGATCCTTACCCAGAATAAACAGTGAATCTCTACAGTTACACAGTGATAGATGATTACCCTGAATAAACAGTGACTCTGTACAGTTACACAGTGAGTGATCATTACCCTGCTGAATAAACAGTGACACTGTACAGTTACAAAGTGAGTGATCCGTACCCTGCTGAATAAACAGTGACTCTGTACAGTTACACAGTGAGTGATCCTTACCCTGAATAAACAGTGACTCTGTACAGTTACACAGTGAGTGATCCTTACCCTGAATAAACAGAGACTCTGTACAGTTACATAGTGAGTGATCCTTACCCTGAATAAACAGCGATTCTGTACAGTTACACAGTGAGTGATCCTTACCCTGCTGAAAAAACAGTGATTCTGCACAGTTACACAATGAGTGATCCTTACGCTGAATACACAGTGACTCTGTACAGTTACACAGTGAGTGACCCTTACTCTGAATAAACAGTGACTCTGTACAGTTACACAGTGAGTGACCCTTAGCCTGTATAAACAGTGACTCTGTACAGTTACACAGTGAGTGATACTTACCCTGATGAATAAACAGTGACTCTGTACAGTTACACAGTGAGAGATACTTTCCCTGCTGAATAAACAGTGACTCTGTACAGTTACACAGTGAGTGATCCTTACCCTGAATAAACAGTGACTCTGTATAGTTACACAGTGTGTGATCCTTACCCAGCTGAATAAACAGTGACTCTGTACAGTTACACAGTGAGTGATCCTTACCCTGAATAAACAGTGACTCTGTACAGTTACACAGTGAGTGACCCTTACCCTGAATAAACAGTGACTCTGTACAGTTACACAGTGAGTGATAATAACACTGAATAAACATTGACTCTGTACAGTTACACAGTGAGTGCTCTTTACCCTGAATAAACACTGACTCTGTACAGTTACACAGTGAGTGATCCTTACCCTGCTGAATAAACAGTGACTCTGTACAGTTACACAGTGAGTGACACTTACCCTGCTGAATAAACAGTGACTCTGTACAGTTACACAGTGAGTGATCCTTACCCTGAATAAACAGTGACTTTGTACAGTTACACAGTGAGTGATCCTTACCCTGAATAAACAGTGACTCTGTACAGTTACACAGTGAGTGATCCTTACCCTGAATAAACAGTGACTCTGTACAGTTACACAGTGAGTGATCCTTACCCTGAATAAACAGTGACTCTGTACAGTTACACAGTGAGTGCTCCTTACCCTGAATAAACAGTGACTCTGTACAGATACACAGTGAGTGATCCTTACCCTGAACAAACAGTGACTCTGTACAGTTACACAGTGAGTGCTACTTACTCTGCTGAATAAACAGTGACTCTGTACAGTTACACAGTGAGTGATCCTTACCCTGAATAAACAGTGACTCTGTACAGTTACACAATGAGTGATCCTTACCCTGAATAAACAGTGACTCTGTACAGTTACACAGTGAGTGATGCTTATCCTGCTGAATAAACAGTGACTCTGTACAGTTACACAGTGAGTGATCCTTACCCTGAATAAACAGTGACTCTGTACAGTTACTCAGTGAATGATCTTTACCCTGAATAAACAGTGAATCTGTACAGTTACACAGTGAGTGATACTAACCCTGAATAAACACTAACTCTGTACAGTGACACAGTGAGTGATCTTTACCCTGAATAAACACTGACTCTGTACAGTTACACAGTGAGTGATCCTTACCCTGCTGAATAAACAGTGACTCTGTACAGTTACACAGTGAGTGATCCTTACCCTGAATAAACAGTGACTCTGTACAGTTACACAGTGAGTGATCCTTACCCTGAATAAACAGTGACTCTGTACAGTTACACAGTGAGTGACCCTTACCCTGAATAAACAGTGACTCTGTACAGTTACACAGTGAGTGATCCTTACCCTGAATAAACAGTGACTCTGTACAGTTACACAGTGAGTGATCCTTACCCTGCTGAATAAACAGTGACCCTGTACAGTTACACAGTGAGTGATCCTTACCCTGCTGAATTAACAGTGACTCTGTACAGTTACACAGTGAGTGATACTTACCCTGCTGAATAAACAGTGACTCTGTACAGTTACACAGTGAGTGCTCCTTACGCTGAATAAACAGTGACTCTGTACAGTTACACAGTGAGTGATCCTTACCCTGCTAAATAAACAGTGACTCTGTACAGTTACACAGCGAGTGATCCTTACGCTGAATACACAGTGACTCTGTACAATTACACAGTGAGAGATCCTTACACTGCTGAATAAACAGTGTCTAGGTACAGTTACACAGTGAGTGATCCTTACCCTGTATGAACAGTGACGCTGTACAGTTACACAGTGAGTGACCCTTACCCTGATGAATAAACAGCGACTCTGTACAGCTACACAATGAGTGATCCTTACCCTGCTGAATAAACACTGACTCTGTACATTTAAACAGTGAGTGATCCTTACCCTGAATAAACAGTGATTCTGTACAGTAACTCAGTGAGTGACCCTTACCCTGAATAAATAGTGACCCTGTACAGTTACACAGTGAGTGATCCTTACCCTGAATAAACAGTGACTCTGTACAGTTAAACAGTGAGTGATCCTTACGCTGCTGAATAAACAGTGACTCTGTACAGTTACACAGTGAGTGATCCTTACACTGCTGAATAAACAGTGATTCTGTACAGTTACACAGTGAGTGATCCTTACCGTGCTATATAAACAGTGACTCTGTACAGTTACACATTGAGTGACCCTTACCCTGAATAAACAGTGACTCTGTACAGTTACACAGTGAGTGCTCCTTACGCTGCTGAATAAACAGTGACTCTGTACAGTTACACAGTGAGTGATCCTACACTGCTGAATAAACAGTGACTCTGTACAGTTATACTTTGAGTGATCCTTACACTGAATAAACAGTGAATCTCTACAGTTACACAGTGATTGATGATTACCCTGAATAAACAGTGACTCCGTACAGTTACACAGTGAGTGATCATTACCCTGCTGAATAAACAGTGACACTGTACAGTTACAAAGTGAGTGATCCTTACCCTGCTGAATAAACAGTGACCCTGTACAGTTACACAGTGAGTGATCATTACCCTGCTGAATAAACAGTGACACTGTACAGTTACAAAGTGAGTGATCCTTACCCTGCTGAATAAACAGTGACTCTGTACAGTTACACAGTGAGTGATCATTACCCTGAATACACAGTGACTCTGTACAGTTACACAGTGAGTGTCCCTTACCCTGAATAAACACTGACTCTGTACAGTTACACAGTGAGTGATCCTTACCCTGCTGAATAAACAGTGACTCTGTACAGTTACACAGTGAGTGATCCTTACCCTGAATAAACAGAGACTCTGTACAGTTACATAGTGAGTGATCCTTACCCTGAATAAACAGCGATTCTGTACAGCTACACAGTGAGTGATCCTTACCCTGAATAAACAGTGACTCTGTACAGTTACACAGTGAGTGATCATTACCCTGAATAAACAGTGATTCTGTACAGTTACACAGTGAGTGATCCTTACCCTGAATAAACAGTGACACTGTACAGTTACAAAGTGAGTGATCCTTACCCTGCTGAATAAACAGTGACTCTGTACAGTTACACAGTGAATGATCCTTACCCTGAATACACAGTGACTCTGTACAGTTACACAGTGAGTGTCCCTTACCCTGAATAAACACTGACTCTGTACAGTTACACAGTGAGTGATCCTTACCCTGCTGAATAAACAGTGACTCTGTACAGTTACACAGTGAGTGATCCTTACCCTGCTGAATAAACAGTGACTCTGTACAGTTACACAGTGAGTGATCCTTACCCTGAATAAACAGAGACTCTGTACAGTTACATAGTGAGTGTCCCTTACCCTGAATAAACACTGACTCTGTACAGTTACACAGTGAGTGATCCTTACCCTGCTGAATAAACAGTGACTCTGTACAGTTACACAGTGAGTGATCCTTACCCTGCTGAATAAACAGCGATTCTGTACAGCTACACAGTGAGTGATCCTTACCCTGCTGAATAAACAGTGACTCTGTACAGTTACACAGTGACAGATCATTACCCTGAATAAACAGTGACTCTGTACAGTTACACAGTGAGTGATCCTTACCCTGAATAAACAGAGACTCTGTACAGTTACACAGCGAGTGATCCTTACCCTGAATAAATAGTGACTCTGTGCTGTTACACAGTGAGTGATCCTTACCGTGAATAAACAGTGACTCTGTACAGTTACACAGTGAGTGATCTTTACCCTGAATAAACAGTGACTCTGTACAGTTACACAGTGAGTGATCCTTAACTTGCTGAAAAAACGGTGACTCTGTACAGTTACACAGTGAGTGATCCTTACCCTGAATAAACAGTGACTCTGTACAGTTACTCAGTGAATGATCTTTACCCTGAATAAACAGTGAATCTGTACAGTTACACAGTGAGTGATACTAACCCTGAATAAACACTAACTCTGTACAGTGACACAGTGAGTGATCTTTACCCTGAATAAACACTGACTCTGTACAGTTACACAGTGAGTGATCCTTACCCTGCTGAATAAACAGTGACTCTGTACAGTTACACAGTGAGTGATCCTTACCCTGAATAAACAGTGACTCTGTACAGTTACACAGTGAGTGATCCTTACCCTGAATAAACAGTGACTCTGTACAGTTACACAGTGAGTGACCCTTACCCTGAATAAACAGTGACTCTGTACAGTTACACAGTGAGTGATCCTTACCCTGAATAAACAGTGACTCTGTACAGTTACACAGTGAGTGATCCTTACCCTGCTGAATAAACAGTGACCCTGTACAGTTACACAGTGAGTGATCCTTACCCTGCTGAATTAACAGTGACTCTGTACAGTTACACAGTGAGTGATACTTACCCTGCTGAATAAACAGTGACTCTGTACAGTTACACAGTGAGTGCTCCTTACGCTGAATAAACAGTGACTCTGTACAGTTACACAGTGAGTGATCCTTACCCTGCTAAATAAACAGTGACTCTGTACAGTTACACAGCGAGTGATCCTTACGCTGAATACACAGTGACTCTGTACAATTACACAGTGAGAGATCCTTACATTGCTGAATAAACAGTGTCTAGGTACAGTTACACAGTGAGTGATCCTTACCCTGTATGAACAGTGACGCTGTACAGTTACACAGTGAGTGACCCTTACCCTGATGAATAAACAGCGACTCTGTACAGCTACACAATGAGTGATCCTTACCCTGCTGAATAAACACTGACTCTGTACATTTAAACAGTGAGTGATCCTTACCCTGAATAAACAGTGATTCTGTACAGTAACTCAGTGAGTGACCCTTACCCTGAATAAATAGTGACCCTGTACAGTTACACAGTGAGTGATCCTTACCCTGAATAAACAGTGACTCTGTACAGTTAAACAGTGAGTGATCCTTACGCTGCTGAATAAACAGTGACTCTGTACAGTTACACAGTGAGTGATCCTTACACTGCTGAATAAACAGTGATTCTGTACAGTTACACAGTGAGTGATCCTTACCGTGCTATATAAACAGTGACTCTGTACAGTTACACATTGAGTGACCCTTACCCTGAATAAACAGTGACTCTGTACAGTTACACAGTGAGTGCTCCTTACGCTGCTGAATAAACAGTGACTCTGTACAGTTACACAGTGAGTGATCCTACACTGCTGAATAAACAGTGACTCTGTACAGTTATACTTTGAGTGATCCTTACACTGAATAAACAGTGAATCTCTACAGTTACACAGTGATTGATGATTACCCTGAATAAACAGTGACTCCGTACAGTTACACAGTGAGTGATCATTACCCTGCTGAATAAACAGTGACACTGTACAGTTACAAAGTGAGTGATCCTTACCCTGCTGAATAAACAGTGACCCTGTACAGTTACACAGTGAGTGATCATTACCCTGCTGAATAAACAGTGACACTGTACAGTTACAAAGTGAGTGATCCTTACCCTGCTGAATAAACAGTGACTCTGTACAGTTACACAGTGAGTGATCATTACCCTGAATACACAGTGACTCTGTACAGTTACACAGTGAGTGTCCCTTACCCTGAATAAACACTGACTCTGTACAGTTACACAGTGAGTGATCCTTACCCTGCTGAATAAACAGTGACTCTGTACAGTTACACAGTGAGTGATCCTTACCCTGAATAAACAGAGACTCTGTACAGTTACATAGTGAGTGATCCTTACCCTGAATAAACAGCGATTCTGTACAGCTACACAGTGAGTGATCCTTACCCTGAATAAACAGTGACTCTGTACAGTTACACAGTGAGTGATCATTACCCTGAATAAACAGTGATTCTGTACAGTTACACAGTGAGTGATCCTTACCCTGAATAAACAGTGACACTGTACAGTTACAAAGTGAGTGATCCTTACCCTGCTGAATAAACAGTGACTCTGTACAGTTACACAGTGAGTGATCCTTACCCTGAATACACAGTGACTCTGTACAGTTACACAGTGAGTGTCCCTTACCCTGAATAAACACTGACTCTGTACAGTTACACAGTGAGTGATCCTTACCCTGCTGAATAAACAGTGACTCTGTACAGTTACACAGTGAGTGATCCTTACCCTGCTGAATAAACAGTGACTCTGTACAGTTACACAGTGAGTGATCCTTACCCTGAATAAACAGAGACTCTGTACAGTTACATAGTGAGTGTCCCTTACCCTGAATAAACACTGACTCTGTACAGTTACACAGTGAGTGATCCTTACCCTGCTGAATAAACAGTGACTCTGTACAGTTACACAGTGAGTGATCCTTACCCTGCTGAATAAACAGCGATTCTGTACAGCTACACAGTGAGTGATCCTTACCCTGCTGAATAAACAGTGACTCTGTACAGTTACACAGTGACAGATCATTACCCTGAATAAACAGTGACTCTGTACAGTTACACAGTGAGTGATCCTTACCCTGAATAAACAGAGACTCTGTACAGTTACACAGCGAGTGATCCTTACCCTGAATAAATAGTGACTCTGTGCTGTTACACAGTGAGTGATCCTTACCGTGAATAAACAGTGACTCTGTACAGTTACACAGTGAGTGATCTTTACCCTGAATAAACAGTGACTCTGTACAGTTACACAGTGAGTGATCCTTAACTTGCTGAAAAAACGGTGACTCTGTACAGTTACACAGTGAGTGATCCTTACCCTGAATAAACAGTGACTCTGTACAGTTACTCCGATAGTGATACTTACCCTGCTGAATAAACAGTGACTCTGTACAGTTACACAGTGAGCGACCCTTACCCTGAATAAAAATTGACTCTGTACAGTTACACATTGAGTGATCCTTACCCTGAATAAACAGTGACACTGTACAGTTATACAGTGAGTGATCCTTACCCGGAATAAACAGTGACTCTGTACAGTTACACAGTGAGTGATCCTTACCCTGAATAAACAGTGACTCTGTATAGTTACACAGTGAGTGATCCTTACCCTGAATAAACAGTGACTCTGTACAGTTACACATTGAGTGATCCTCACCCTGCTGAATAAACAGTGACTCTGTACAGTTACACAGTGAGTGATCCTTACCCTGAATAAACAGTGACTCTGTACAATTACACAGTGAGTGATCCTTACCGTGAATAAACAGTGACTCTGTACAGTTACACAGTGAGTGATCTTTACCCTGAATAAACAGTGACTCTGTACAGTTACACAGTGAGTGATCCTTAACTTGCTGAAAAAACGGTGACTCTGTACAGTTACACAGTGAGTGATCCTTACCCTGAATAAACAGTGACTCTGTACAGTTACTCAGTGAATGATCTTTACCCTGAATAAACAGTGAATCTGTACAGTTACACAGTGAGTGATACTAACCCTGAATAAACACTAACTCTGTACAGTGACACAGTGAGTGATCTTTACCCTGAATAAACACTGACTCTGTACAGTTACACAGTGAGTGATCCTTACCCTGCTGAATAAACAGTGACTCTGTACAGTTACACAGTGAGTGATCCTTACCCTGAATAAACAGTGACTCTGTACAGTTACACAGTGAGTGATCCTTACCCTGAATAAACAGTGACTCTGTACAGTTACACAGTGAGTGACCCTTACCCTGAATAAACAGTGACTCTGTACAGTTACACAGTGAGTGATCCTTACCCTGAATAAACAGTGACTCTGTACAGTTACACAGTGAGTGATCCTTACCCTGCTGAATAAACAGTGACCCTGTACAGTTACACAGTGAGTGATCCTTACCCTGCTGAATTAACAGTGACTCTGTACAGTTACACAGTGAGTGATACTTACCCTGCTGAATAAACAGTGACTCTGTACAGTTACACAGTGAGTGCTCCTTACGCTGAATAAACAGTGACTCTGTACAGTTACACAGTGAGTGATCCTTACCCTGCTAAATAAACAGTGACTCTGTACAGTTACACAGCGAGTGATCCTTACGCTGAATACACAGTGACTCTGTACAATTACACAGTGAGAGATCCTTACACTGCTGAATAAACAGTGTCTAGGTACAGTTACACAGTGAGTGATCCTTACCCTGTATGAACAGTGACGCTGTACAGTTACACAGTGAGTGACCCTTACCCTGATGAATAAACAGCGACTCTGTACAGCTACACAATGAGTGATCCTTACCCTGCTGAATAAACACTGACTCTGTACATTTAAACAGTGAGTGATCCTTACCCTGAATAAACAGTGATTCTGTACAGTAACTCAGTGAGTGACCCTTACCCTGAATAAATAGTGACCCTGTACAGTTACACAGTGAGTGATCCTTACCCTGAATAAACAGTGACTCTGTACAGTTAAACAGTGAGTGATCCTTACGCTGCTGAATAAACAGTGACTCTGTACAGTTACACAGTGAGTGATCCTTACACTGCTGAATAAACAGTGATTCTGTACAGTTACACAGTGAGTGATCCTTACCGTGCTATATAAACAGTGACTCTGTACAGTTACACATTGAGTGACCCTTACCCTGAATAAACAGTGACTCTGTACAGTTACACAGTGAGTGCTCCTTACGCTGCTGAATAAACAGTGACTCTGTACAGTTACACAGTGAGTGATCCTACACTGCTGAATAAACAGTGACTCTGTACAGTTATACTTTGAGTGATCCTTACACTGAATAAACAGTGAATCTCTACAGTTACACAGTGATTGATGATTACCCTGAATAAACAGTGACTCCGTACAGTTACACAGTGAGTGATCATTACCCTGCTGAATAAACAGTGACACTGTACAGTTACAAAGTGAGTGATCCTTACCCTGCTGAATAAACAGTGACCCTGTACAGTTACACAGTGAGTGATCATTACCCTGCTGAATAAACAGTGACACTGTACAGTTACAAAGTGAGTGATCCTTACCCTGCTGAATAAACAGTGACTCTGTACAGTTACACAGTGAGTGATCATTACCCTGAATACACAGTGACTCTGTACAGTTACACAGTGAGTGTCCCTTACCCTGAATAAACACTGACTCTGTACAGTTACACAGTGAGTGATCCTTACCCTGCTGAATAAACAGTGACTCTGTACAGTTACACAGTGAGTGATCCTTACCCTGAATAAACAGAGACTCTGTACAGTTACATAGTGAGTGATCCTTACCCTGAATAAACAGCGATTCTGTACAGCTACACAGTGAGTGATCCTTACCCTGAATAAACAGTGACTCTGTACAGTTACACAGTGAGTGATCATTACCCTGAATAAACAGTGATTCTGTACAGTTACACAGTGAGTGATCCTTACCCTGAATAAACAGTGACACTGTACAGTTACAAAGTGAGTGATCCTTACCCTGCTGAATAAACAGTGACTCTGTACAGTTACACAGTGAGTGATCCTTACCCTGAATACACAGTGACTCTGTACAGTTACACAGTGAGTGTCCCTTACCCTGAATAAACACTGACTCTGTACAGTTACACAGTGAGTGATCCTTACCCTGCTGAATAAACAGTGACTCTGTACAGTTACACAGTGAGTGATCCTTACCCTGCTGAATAAACAGTGACTCTGTACAGTTACACAGTGAGTGATCCTTACCCTGAATAAACAGAGACTCTGTACAGTTACATAGTGAGTGTCCCTTACCCTGAATAAACACTGACTCTGTACAGTTACACAGTGAGTGATCCTTACCCTGCTGAATAAACAGTGACTCTGTACAGTTACACAGTGAGTGATCCTTACCCTGCTGAATAAACAGCGATTCTGTACAGCTACACAGTGAGTGATCCTTACCCTGCTGAATAAACAGTGACTCTGTACAGTTACACAGTGACAGATCATTACCCTGAATAAACAGTGACTCTGTACAGTTACACAGTGAGTGATCCTTACCCTGAATAAACAGAGACTCTGTACAGTTACACAGCGAGTGATCCTTACCCTGAATAAATAGTGACTCTGTGCTGTTACACAGTGAGTGATCCTTACCGTGAATAAACAGTGACTCTGTACAGTTACACAGTGAGTGATCTTTACCCTGAATAAACAGTGACTCTGTACAGTTACACAGTGAGTGATCCTTAACTTGCTGAAAAAACGGTGACTCTGTACAGTTACACAGTGAGTGATCCTTACCCTGAATAAACAGTGACTCTGTACAGTTACTCCGATAGTGATACTTACCCTGCTGAATAAACAGTGACTCTGTACAGTTACACAGTGAGCGACCCTTACCCTGAATAAAAATTGACTCTGTACAGTTACACATTGAGTGATCCTTACCCTGAATAAACAGTGACACTGTACAGTTATACAGTGAGTGATCCTTACCCGGAATAAACAGTGACTCTGTACAGTTACACAGTGAGTGATCCTTACCCTGAATAAACAGTGACTCTGTATAGTTACACAGTGAGTGATCCTTACCCTGAATAAACAGTGACTCTGTACAGTTACACATTGAGTGATCCTCACCCTGCTGAATAAACAGTGACTCTGTACAGTTACACAGTGAGTGATCCTTACCCTGAATAAACAGTGACTCTGTACAATTACACAGTGAGTGATCCTTACACTGCTGAATAAACAGTGACTCTGTACAGTTACACAGTGAGTGATCCTTACCCTGCTGAATAAACAGTGACTCTGTACAGTTACACAGTGAGTGATCCTTACACTGCATAACAAACAGGGAATCTGTACAGTTACACAGTGAGTGATCCTTACCCTGAATAAACAGTGATTCTGTACAGTTACACAGTGAGTGACCCTTACCTTGAATAAACAGTGAATCTGTACAGTTACACAGTAAGTGACCCTTACCCTGAATAAACAGTGACTCTGTACAGTTACACAGAGAGTGATCCTTACACTACTGAATAAACAGTGACTCTGTACCATTACACAGTGAGTGACCCTTACCCTGAATAAACAGTGACTCTGTACATTTACACAGTGAGTGATCGTTACCATGCTGAATAAAGAGTGACTATGTACAGTTACACAGTGAGTGATCCTTACCCTGAATAAACAGTGACTCTGTACAGTTACACAGTGAGTGAGCCTTACCCTGAATAAACAGTGACTCTGTACAGTTACACAGTGAGTGACCCTTACCCTGAATAAACAGTGACTCTGTACAGTTACACAGTGAGTGACCCTTACCCTGAATAAACAGTGACTCGGTACAGTTACACAGTGAGTGACCCTTACCCTGAATAAACAGTGACTCTGTACATTTACACAGTGAGTGACCCTTACCTTGAATAAACAGTGAATCTGTACAGTTACACAGTAAGTGACCCTTACCCTGAATAAACAGTGACTCTGTACAGTTACACAGAGAGTGATCCTTACACTACTGAATAAACAGTGACTCTGTGCAGTTACAAAGTGAGTGATCCTTAAACTGCTGAATAAACAGTGATTCTGTACATTTACACAGTGAGTGATCGTTACCATGCTGAATAAAGAGTGACTATGTACAGTTACACAGTGAGTGATCCTTACCCTGAATAAACAGTGACTCTGTACAGTTACACAGTGAGTGAGCCTTACCCTGAATAAACAGTGACTCTGTACAGTTACACAGTGAGTGACCCTTACCCTGAATAAACAGTGACTCTGTACAGTTACACAGTGAGTGACCCTTACCCTGAATAAACAGTGACTCTGTACAGTTACACAGTGAGTGACCCTTACCCTGAATAAACAGTGACTCTGTACAGTTACACAGTGAGTGACCCTTACCCTGAATAAACAATGACTCTGTAAGGTTACACAGTGAGTGATCCTTACCCTGAATAAACAGTGACTCTGTACAGTTACACAGTGAGTGATCCTTACACTGCAGAATAAACAGTGACTCTGTGCAGTTACAAAGTGAGTGATTCTTAAACTGCTGAATAAACACTGACTCTGTACATTTACACAGTGAGTGATCCTTACTCTGAATAAACAGTGATTCTGTACAGTTACACAGTGAGTGATCCTTACCCTGAATAAAGAGTGACTCTGTACAGTTACACAGTGAGTGATCCTTACCCTGAAAAAACAGTGACTCTGTACAGTTAAACAGTGAGTGATCCTTACGCTGCTGAATAAACAGTGACTCTGTACAGTTGCACAGTGAGTGATCCTTACCCTGAATAAACAGTGACTCTGTACAGTTACACAGTGAGTGATCCTTACCCAGAATAAACAGTGACTCTGTACAGTTACACAGTGAGTGATTCTTACCCTCAATAAACAGTGAGTCTGTACAGTTACACAGTGAGTGATCCTTACCCTGAACAAACAGTGACTATGTACAGTTACACAGTGAGTGATCCTGACACTGCTGAATAAACAGTGACTCTGTACAGTTACACAGTGAGTGATCCTTACCCTGAATAAACAGTGACTCTGTACAGTTACACAGTGAGTGATCCTTACCCTGAATAAACAGTGACTCTGTACAGTTACACAGTGAGTGTCCCTTACCCTGAATAAACAGTGACTCTGTACAGTTACACAGTGAGTGTCCCTTACCCTGAATAAACAGTGACTCTTTACAGTTACACAGTGAGTGAGCCTTACCCTGAATAAAGAGTTACTCTGTAAAGTTACACAGTGAGTGATCCTTACCCAGCTGAATAAACAGTGAATCTGTACAGTTACACAGTGAGTGATCCTTACCCTGCTGTATAAACAGTGACTCTGTACAGTTACAAAGTGACTGTCCCTTACCCTGAATAAACAGTGACTCTGTACAGTTACACAGTGAGTGTCCCTTACCCTGAATAAACAGTGACTCTGTACAGTTACACAGTGAGTGTCCCTTACCTTGAATAAACAGTGACTCTGTACAGTTACACAGTGAGTGTCCCTTACCTAGAATAAACAGTGACTCTGTACAGTTACTCCGTGAGTGATCCATACGCTGCTGAATAAACAGAGACTCTGTACAGTAACACAGTGAGTGATACTTACCCTGAATAGACAGTGACTCTGTACAGTTACACAGTGAGTGTCCCTTACCCTGAATAAACAGTGAGTCTGTACAGTTACTCCGTGAGTGATCCATACGCTGCTGAATAAACAGAGACTGTGTACAGTTACACAGTGAGTGACCCTTAGCCTGTATAAACAGTGACTCTGTACAGTTACACAGTGAGTGATACTTACCCTGATGAATAAACAGTGACTCTGTACAGTTACACAGTGAGAGATACTTTCCCTGCTGAATAAACAGTGACTCTGTACAGTTACACAGTGAGTGATCCTTACCCTGAATAAACAGTGACTCTGTATAGTTACACAGTGTGTGATCCTTACCCAGCTGAATAAACAGTGACTCTGTACAGTTACACAGTGAGTGATCCTTACCCTGAATAAACAGTGACTCTGTACAGTTACACAGTGAGTGACCCTTACCCTGAATAAACAGTGACTCTGTACAGTTACACAGTGAGTGATAATAACACTGAATAAACATTGACTCTGTACAGTTACACAGTGAGTGCTCTTTACCCTGAATAAACACTGACTCTGTACAGTTACACAGTGAGTGATCCTTACCCTGCTGAATAAACAGTGACTCTGTACAGTTACACAGTGAGTGACACTTACCCTGCTGAATAAACAGTGACTCTGTACAGTTACACAGTGAGTGATCCTTACCCTGAATAAACAGTGACTTTGTACAGTTACACAGTGAGTGATCCTTACCCTGAATAAACAGTGACTCTGTACAGTTACACAGTGAGTGATCCTTACCCTGAATAAACAGTGACTCTGTACAGTTACACAGTGAGTGATCCTTACCCTGAATAAACAGTGACTCTGTACAGTTACACAGTGAGTGCTCCTTACCCTGAATAAACAGTGACTCTGTACAGATACACAGTGAGTGATCCTTACCCTGAACAAACAGTGACTCTGTACAGTTACACAGTGAGTGCTACTTACTCTGCTGAATAAACAGTGACTCTGTACAGTTACACAATGAGTGATCCTTACCCTGAATAAACAGTGACTCTGTACAGTTACACAGTGAGTGATCCTTACCCTGTTGAATAAACAGTGACTCTGTACAGTTACACAGTGAGTGATGCTTATCCTGCTGAATAAACAGTGACTCTGTACAGTTGCACAGTGAGTGATCCTAACCCTGCTGAATAAACAGTGACTCTGTACAATTTCACAGTGAGTGATCCTTACCCTGAATAAACAGTGACTCTGTACAGTTACACAGTGAGTGATCCTAACACTGCTGAATAAACAGTGACTCTGTACAGTTACTCAGTGAATGATCTTTACCCTGAATAAACAGTGAATCTGTACAGTTACACAGTGAGTGATACTAACCCTGAATAAACACTAACTCTGTACAGTGACACAGTGAGTGATCTTTACCCTGAATAAACACTGACTCTGTACAGTTACACAGTGAGTGATCCTTACCCTGCTGAATAAACAGTGACTCTGTACAGTTACACAGTGAGTGATCCTTACCCTGAATAAACAGTGACTCTGTACAGTTACACAGTGAGTGACCCTTACCCTGAATAAACAGTGACTCTGTACAGTTACACAGTGAGTGATCCTTACCCTGAATAAACAGTGACTCTGTACAGTTACACAGTGAGTGATCCTTACCCTGCTGAATAAACAGTGACCCTGTACAGTTACACAGTGAGTGATCCTTACCCTGCTGAATAAACAGTGACTCTGTACAGTTACACAGTGAGTGATACTTACCCTGCTGAATAAACAGTGACTCTGTACAGTTACACAGTGAGTGCTCCTTACGCTGAATAAACAGTGACTCTGTACAGTTACACAGTGACTGATCCTTACCCTGCTAAATAAACAGTGACTCTGTACAGTTACACAGCGAGTGATCCTTACGCTGAATACACAGTGACTCTGTACAATTACACAGTGAGAGATCCTTACACTGCTGAATAAACAGTGTCTAGGTACAGTTACACAGTGAGTGATCCTTACCCTGTATGAACAGTGACGCTGTACAGTTACACAGTGAGTGACCCTTACCCTGATGAATAAACAGCGACTCTGTACAGCTACACAATGAGTGATCCTTACCCTGCTGAATAAACACTGACTCTGTACATTTAAACAGTGAGTGATCCTTACCCTGAATAAACAGTGATTCTGTACAGTAACTCAGTGAGTGACCCTTACCCTGAATAAATAGTGACCCTGTACAGTTACACAGTGAGTGATCCTTACCCTGAATAAACAGTGACTCTGTACAGTTAAACAGTGAGTGATCCTTACGCTGCTGAATAAACAGTGACTCTGTACAGTTACACAGTGAGTGATCCTTACACTGCTGAATAAACAGTGATTCTGTACAGTTACACAGTGAGTGATCCTTACCGTGCTATATAAACAGTGACTCTGTACAGTTACACATTGAGTGACCCTTACCCTGAATAAACAGTGACTCTGTACAGTTACACAGTGAGTGCTCCTTACCCTGCTGAATAAACAGTGACTCTGTACAGTTACACAGTGAGTGATCCTACACTGCTGAATAAACAGTGACTCTGTACAGTTATACTTTGAGTGATCCTTACACTGAATAAACAGTGAATCTCTACAGTTACACAGTGATTGATGATTACCCTGAATAAACAGTGACTCCGTACAGTTACACAGTGAGTGATCATTACCCTGCTGAATAAACAGTGACACTGTACAGTTACAAAGTGAGTGATCCTTACCCTGCTGAATAAACAGTGACTCTGTACAGTTACACAGTGAGTGATCCTTACCCTGCTGAATAATCATTGATTCTGTACAGTTACACAGTGAGTGATCCTTACCCTGAATACACAGTGACTCTGTACAGTTACACAGTGAGTGATCCTTACCCTGAATAAACAGAGACTCTGTACAGTTACATAGTGAGTGATCCTTACCCTGAATAAACAGCGATTCTGTACAGCTACACAGTGAGTGATCCTTACCCTGCTGAATAAACAGTGACTCTGTACAGTTACACAGTGACAGATCATTACCCTGAATAAACAGTGACTCTGTACAGTTACACAGTGAGTGATCCTTACCCTGAATAAACAGAGACTCTGTACAGTTACACAGCGAGTGATCCTTACCCTGAATAAATAGTGACTCTGTGTTGTTACACAGTGAGTGATCCTTACCGTGAATAAACAGTGACTCTGTACAGTTACACAGTGAGTGATCTTTACCCTGAATAAACAGTGACTCTGTACAGTTACACAGTGAGTGATCCTTAACTTGCTGAATAAACGGTGACTCTGTACAGTTACACAGTGAGTGATCCTTACCCTGAATAAACAGTGACTCTGTACAGTTACTCCGATAGTGATACTTACCCTGCTGAATAAACAGTGACTCTGTACAGTTACACAGTGAGTGACCCTTACCCTGAATAAAAATTGACACTGTACAGTTACACATTGAGTGATCCTTACCCTGAATAAACAGTGACACTGTACAGTTATACAGTGAGTGATCCTTACCCGGAATAAACAGTGACTCTGTACAGTTACACAGTGAGTGATCCTTACCCTGAATAAACAGTGACTCTGTACAGTTACACAGTGAGTGATCCTTACCCTGTTGAATAAACAGTGACTCTGTACAGTTACACAGTGAGTGATGCTTATCCTGCTGAATAAACAGTGACTCTGTACAGTTGCACAGTGAGTGATCCTAACCCTGCTGAATAAACAGTGACTCTGTACAATTTCACAGTGAGTGATCCTTACCCTGAATAAATAGTGACTCTGTACAGTTACACAGTGAGTGATCCTAACACTGCTGAATAAACAGTGACTCTGTACAGTTACTCAGTGAATGATCTTTACCCTGAATAAACAGTGAATCTGTACAGTTACACAGTGAGTGATACTAACCCTGAATAAACACTAACTCTGTACAGTGACACAGTGAGTGATCTTTACCCTGAATAAACACTGACTCTGTACAGTTACACAGTGAGTGATCCTTACCCTGCTGAATAAACAGTGACTCTGTACAGTTACACAGTGAGTGATCCTTACCCTGAATAAACAGTGACTCTGTACAGTTACACAGTGAGTGACCCTTACCCTGAATAAACAGTGACTCTGTACAGTTACACAGTGAGTGATCCTTACCCTGAATAAACAGTGACTCTGTACAGTTACACAGTGAGTGATCCTTACCCTGCTGAATAAACAGTGACCCTGTACAGTTACACAGTGAGTGATCCTTACCCTGCTGAATAAACAGTGACTCTGTACAGTTACACAGTGAGTGATACTTACCCTGCTGAATAAACAGTGACTCTGTACAGTTACACAGTGAGTGCTCCTTACGCTGAATAAACAGTGACTCTGTACAGTTACACAGTGACTGATCCTTACCCTGCTAAATAAACAGTGACTCTGTACAGTTACACAGCGAGTGATCCTTACCCTGAATAAATAGTGACTCTGTGTTGTTACACAGTGAGTGATCCTTACCGTGAATAAACAGTGACTCTGTACAGTTACACAGTGAGTGATCTTTACCCTGAATAAACAGTGACTCTGTACAGTTACACAGTGAGTGATCCTTAACTTGCTGAATAAACGGTGACTCTGTACAGTTACACAGTGAGTGATCCTTACCCTGAATAAACAGTGACTCTGTACAGTTACTCCGATAGTGATACTTACCCTGCTGAATAAACAGTGACTCTGTACAGTTACACAGTGAGTGACCCTTACCCTGAATAAAAATTGACACTGTACAGTTACACATTGAGTGATCCTTACCCTGAATAAACAGTGACACTGTACAGTTATACAGTGAGTGATCCTTACCCGGAATAAACAGTGACTCTGTACAGTTACACAGTGAGTGATCCTTACCCTGAATAAACAGTGACTCTGTACAGTTACACAGTGAGTGATCCTTACCCTGTTGAATAAACAGTGACTCTGTACAGTT
Organism: Isurus oxyrinchus; assembly: GCA_026770705.1. Classification (NCBI taxonomy): domain Eukaryota; kingdom Metazoa; phylum Chordata; class Chondrichthyes; order Lamniformes; family Lamnidae; genus Isurus; species Isurus oxyrinchus. The sequence continues at coordinate 124,416 of JANJGN010001349.1, forward strand.
ACACAGTGAGTGATGCTTATCCTGCTGAATAAACAGTGACTCTGTAAAGTTGCACAGTGAGTGATCCTAACCCTGCTGAATAAACAGTGACTCTGTACAATTTCACAGTGAGTGATCCTTACCCTGAATAAATAGTGACTCTGTACAGTTACACAGTGAGTGATCCTAACACTGCTGAATAAACAGTGACTCTGTACAGTTACTCAGTGAATGATCTTTACCCTGAATAAACAGTGAATCTGTACAGTTACACAGTGAGTGATACTAACCCTGAATAAACACTAACTCTGTACAGTGACACAGTGAGTGATCTTTACCCTGAATAAACACTGACTCTGTACAGTTACACAGTGAGTGATCCTTACCCTGCTGAATAAACAGTGACTCTGTACAGTTACACAGTGAGTGATCCTTACCCTGAATAAACAGTGACTCTGTACAGTTACACAGTGAGTGACCCTTACCCTGAATAAACAGTGACTCTGTACAGTTACACAGTGAGTGATCCTTACCCTGAATAAACAGTGACTCTGTACAGTTACACAGTGAGTGATCCTTACCCTGCTGAATAAACAGTGACCCTGTACAGTTACACAGTGAGTGATCCTTACCCTGCTGAATAAACAGTGACTCTGTACAGTTACACAGTGAGTGATACTTACCCTGCTGAATAAACAGTGACTCTGTACAGTTACACAGTGAGTGCTCCTTACGCTGAATAAACAGTGACTCTGTACAGTTACACAGTGACTGATCCTTACCCTGCTAAATAAACAGTGACTCTGTACAGTTACACAGCGAGTGATCCTTACGCTGAATACACAGTGACTCTGTACAATTACACAGTGAGAGATCCTTACACTGCTGAATAAACAGTGTCTAGGTACAGTTACACAGTGAGTGATCCTTACCCTGTATGAACAGTGACGCTGTACAGTTACACAGTGAGTGACCCTTACCCTGATGAATAAACAGCGACTCTGTACAGCTACACAATGAGTGATCCTTACCCTGCTGAATAAACACTGACTCTGTACATTTAAACAGTGAGTGATCCTTACCCTGAATAAACAGTGATTCTGTACAGTAACTCAGTGAGTGACCCTTACCCTGAATAAATAGTGACCCTGTACAGTTACACAGTGAGTGATCCTTACCCTGAATAAACAGTGACTCTGTACAGTTAAACAGTGAGTGATCCTTACGCTGCTGAATAAACAGTGACTCTGTACAGTTACACAGTGAGTGATCCTTACACTGCTGAATAAACAGTGATTCTGTACAGTTACACAGTGAGTGATCCTTACCGTGCTATATAAACAGTGACTCTGTACAGTTACACATTGAGTGACCCTTACCCTGAATAAACAGTGACTCTGTACAGTTACACAGTGAGTGCTCCTTACCCTGCTGAATAAACAGTGACTCTGTACAGTTACACAGTGAGTGATCCTACACTGCTGAATAAACAGTGACTCTGTACAGTTATACTTTGAGTGATCCTTACACTGAATAAACAGTGAATCTCTACAGTTACACAGTGATTGATGATTACCCTGAATAAACAGTGACTCCGTACAGTTACACAGTGAGTGATCATTACCCTGCTGAATAAACAGTGACACTGTACAGTTACAAAGTGAGTGATCCTTACCCTGCTGAATAAACAGTGACTCTGTACAGTTACACAGTGAGTGATCCTTACCCTGCTGAATAATCATTGATTCTGTACAGTTACACAGTGAGTGATCCTTACCCTGAATACACAGTGACTCTGTACAGTTACACAGTGAGTGATCCTTACCCTGAATAAACAGAGACTCTGTACAGTTACATAGTGAGTGATCCTTACCCTGAATAAACAGCGATTCTGTACAGCTACACAGTGAGTGATCCTTACCCTGCTGAATAAACAGTGACTCTGTACAGTTACACAGTGACAGATCATTACCCTGAATAAACAGTGACTCTGTACAGTTACACAGTGAGTGATCCTTACCCTGAATAAACAGAGACTCTGTACAGTTACACAGCGAGTGATCCTTACCCTGAATAAATAGTGACTCTGTGTTGTTACACAGTGAGTGATCCTTACCGTGAATAAACAGTGACTCTGTACAGTTACACAGTGAGTGATCTTTACCCTGAATAAACAGTGACTCTGTACAGTTACACAGTGAGTGATCCTTAACTTGCTGAATAAACGGTGACTCTGTACAGTTACACAGTGAGTGATCCTTACCCTGAATAAACAGTGACTCTGTACAGTTACTCCGATAGTGATACTTACCCTGCTGAATAAACAGTGACTCTGTACAGTTACACAGTGAGTGACCCTTACCCTGAATAAAAATTGACTCTGTACAGTTACACATTGAGTGATCCTTACCCTGAATAAACAGTGACACTGTACAGTTATACAGTGAGTGATCCTTACCCGGAATAAACAGTGACTCTGTACAGTTACACAGTGAGTGATCCTTACCCTGAATAAACAGTGACTCTGTATAGTTACACAGTGAGTGATCCTTACCCTGAATAAACAGTGACTCTGTACAGTTACACATTGAGTGATCCTCACCCTGCTGAATAAACAGTGACTCTGTACAGTTACACAGTGAGTGATCCTTACCCTGAATAAACAGTGACTCTGTACAATTACACAGTGAGTGATCCTTACACTGCTGAATAAACAGTGACTCTGTACAGTTACACAGTGAGTGATCCTTACACTGAATAAACAGTGACTCTGTACAGTTACACAGTGAGTGATCCTTACACTGCATAACAAACAGGGAATCTGTACAGTTACACAGTGAGTGATCCTTACCCTGAATAAACAGTGACTCTGTACAGTTACACAGTGAGTGACCCTTACCTTGAATAAACAGTGAATCTGTACAGTTACACAGTAAGTGACCCTTACCCTGAATAAACAGTGACTCTGTACAGTTACACAGAGAGTGATCCTTACACTACTGAATAAACAGTGACTCTGTACCATTACACAGTGAGTGACCCTTACCCTGAATAAACAGTGACTCTGTACATTTACACAGTGAGTGATCGTTACCATGCTGAATAAAGAGTGACTATGTACAGTTACACAGTGAGTGATCCTTACCCTGAATAAACAGTGACTCTGTACAGTTACACAGTGAGTGAGCCTTACCCTGAATAAACAGTGACTCTGTACAGTTACACAGTGAGTGACCCTTACCCTGAATAAACAGTGACTCTGTACAGTTACACAGTGAGTGACCCTTACCCTGAATAAACAGTGACTCGGTACAGTTACACAGTGAGTGACCCTTACCCTGAATAAACAGTGACTCTGTACATTTACACAGTGAGTGACCCTTACCTTGAATAAACAGTGAATCTGTACAGTTACACAGAGAGTGATCCTTACACTACTGAATAAACAGTGACTCTGTGCAGTTACAAAGTGAGTGATCCTTAAACTGCTGAATAAACAGTGATTCTGTACATTTACACAGTGAGTGATCGTTACCATGCTGAATAAAGAGTGACTATGTACAGTTACACAGTGAGTGATCCTTACCCTGAATAAACAGTGACTCTGTACAGTTACACAGTGAGTGAGCCTTACCCTGAATAAACAGTGACTCTGTACAGTTACACAGTGAGTGACCCTTACCCTGAATAAACAGTGACTCTGTACAGTTACACAGTGAGTGACCCTTACCCTAAATAAACAGTGACTCTGTACAGTTACACAGTGAGTGACCCTTACCCTGAATAAACAGTGACTCTGTACAGTTACACAGTGAGTGACCCTTACCCTGAATAAACAATGACTCTGTAAGGTTACACAGTGAGTGATCCTTACCCTGAATAAACAGTGACTCTGTACAGTTACACAGTGAGTGATCCTTACACTGCAGAATAAACAGTGACTCTGTGCAGTTACAAAGTGAGTGATCCTTAAACTGCTGAATAAACACTAACTCTGTACATTTACACAGTGAGTGATCCTTACTCTGAATAAACAGTGATTCTGTACAGTTACACAGTGAGTGATCCTTACCCTGAATAAAGAGTGACTCTGTACAGTTACACAGTGAGTGATCCTTACCCTGAAAAAACAGTGACTCTGTACAGTTAAACAGTGAGTGATCCTTACGCTGCTGAATAAACAGTGACTCTGTACAGTTGCACAGTGAGTGATCCTTACCCTGAATAAACAGTGACTCTGTACAGTTGCACAGTGAGTGATCCTTACCCTGAATAAACAGTGACTCTGTACAGTTACACAGTGAGTGATTCTTACCCTCAATAAACAGTGAGTCTGTACAGTTACACAGTGAGTGATCCTGACACTGCTGAATAAACAGTGACTCTGTACAGTTACACAGTGAGTGATCCTTACCCTGAATAAACAGTGACTCTGTACAGTTACACAGTGAGTGATCCTTACCCTGAATAAACAGTGACTCTGTACAGTTACACAGTGAGTGTCCCTTACCCTGAATAAACAGTGACTCTTTACAGTTACACAGTGAGTGACCCTTACCCTGAATAAAGAGTTACTCTGTAAAGTTACACAGTGAGTGATCCTTACCCAGCTGAATAAACAGTGAATCTGTACAGTTACACAGTGAGTGATCCTTACCCTGCTGTATAAACAGTGACTCTGTACAGTTACAAAGTGACTGTCCCTTACCCTGAATAAACAGTGACTCTGTACAGTTACACAGTGAGTGTCCCTTACCCTGAATAAACAGTGACTCTGTACAGTTACACAGTGAGTGTCCCTTACCTTGAATAAACAGTGACTCTGTACAGTTACACAGTGAGTGTCCCTTACCTAGAATAAACAGTGACTCTGTACAGTTACTCCGTGAGTGATCCATACGCTGCTGAATAAACAGAGACTCTGTACAGTAACACAGTGAGTGATACTTACCCTGAATAGACAGTGACTCTGTACAGTTACACAGTGAGTGTCCCTTACCCTGAATAAACAGTGAGTCTGTACAGTTACTCCGTGAGTGATCCATACGCTGCTGAATAAACAGAGACTGTCTACAGTAACACAGTGAGTGATACTTACCCTGAATAGACAGTGACTCTGTACAGTTACGCAGTGAGTAATCCTTACCCTGCTGAATGAAAAGTGAGTCTGTACAGTTACACAGTGAGTGATCCTTACCCTGCTGAATAAACAGTGACTCTGTACAGTTACACAGTGACAGATCCTTACCCTCCTGAATAAACAGTGACTGTACAGTTACACAGTGAGAGATCCTTACCCTGCTGAATAAACAGTGACTCTGTACAGTCACACAGTGAGTGATCCTTACGCTGAATACACAGTGACTCTGTACAGTTACACAGTGAGTGACCCTTACCCTGAATAAACAGTGACTCTGTACAGTTACACAGTGAGTGACCCTTAGCCTGTATAAACAGTGACTCTGTACAGTTACACAGTGAGTGATACTTACCCTGATGAATAAACAGTGACTCTGTACAGTTACACAGTGAGAGATCCTTTCCTGCTGAATAAACAGTGACTCTGTACAGTTACACAGTGAGGGAAACTTACCCTGAATAAACAGTGACACTGTACAGTTACACAGTGAGTGACCCTTACCCTGAATAAACAGTGACTCTGTACAGTTACACAGTGAGTGATAATAACCCTGAATAAACATTGACTCTGTACAGTTGCACAGTGAGTGCTCTTTACCCTGAATAAACACTGACTCTGTACAGTTACACAGTGAGTGATCCTTACCCTGCTGAATAAACAGTGACTCTGTACAGTTACACAGTGAGTGACACTTACCCTGCTGAATAAACAGTGACGCTGTACAGTTACACAGTGAGTGATACTTACCCTGAATAAACAGTGACTTTGTACAGTTACACAGTGAGTGATCCTTACCCTGAATAAACAGTGACTCTGTACAGTTACACAGTGAGTGATCCTTACCCTGAATAAACAGTGACTCTGTACAGTTACACAGTGAGTGATCCTTACCCTGAATAAACAGTGACTCTGTACAGTTACACAGTGAGTGATCCTTACCCTGAATAAACAGTGTCTCTGTACAGTTACACAGTGAGTGCTTCTTACCCTGAATAAACAGTGACTCTGTACAGATACACAGTGAGTGATCCTTACCCTGAACAAACAGTGACTCTGTACAGTTACACAGTGAGTGCTACTTCCCCTGAATAAACAGTGACTCTGTACAGTTACACAGTGAGTGATCCTTACCCTGTTGAATAAACAGTGACTCTGTACAGTTACACAGTGAGTGATGCTCACCCTGCTGAATAAAAGTGACTTTGTACAGTTACACAATGAGTGTCCCTTACCCTGCTGAATAAACAGTCACTCTGTACAGTTACAAAGTGAGTGATCCTTACCCTGAATAAACAGTGACTCTGTACAGTTACACAGTGAGTGATCCTTACCCTGAATAAACAGTGACTCTGTACAGTTACACAGTGAGTGACCCTTACCCTGAATAAACAGTGACTCTGTACAGTTACACAGTGAGTGATCCTTACCCTGAATAAACAGTGACTCTGTACAGTTACACAGTGAGTGATACTTACCCTGAATAAACAGTGACTCTGTACAGTTACACAGTGAGTGATGCTTACCCTGAATAAACAGTGACTCTGTACAGTTACACAGTGAGTGATACTTACCCTGCTGAATAAACAGTGACTTTGTACAGTTACACAGTGAGTGACCCTTACCCTGCTGAATAAACAGTGACTCTGTACAGTTACACAGTGAGTGATCCTTACCCTGAATAAACAGTGACTCTGTACAGTTACACAGTGAGTGATCCTTACCCTGCTGAATAAACAGTGACTCTGTACAGTTACACAGTGAGTGATCCTTACCCTGCTGAATAAACAGTGACTCTGTACAGTTACACAGTGAGTGATCCTTACCCTGCTGAATAAACAGTGACTCTGTACAGTTACACAGTGAGTGCTACTTACCCTGAATAAACAGTGACTCTGTACAGTTACACAGTGAGTGATCCTTACCCTGTTGAATAAACAGTGACTCTGTACAGTTACACAGTGAGTGATGCTTACCCTGCTGAATAAAAGTGACTTTGTACAGTTACACAGTGAGTGATCCTTACCCTGAATAAACAGTGACTCTGTACAGTTACACAGTGAGTGATCCTTACCCTGAATAAACAGTGACTCTGTACAGTTACACAGTTAGTGATCCTTACCCTGCTGAATAAACAGTGACTCTGTACAGTTACACAGTGAGTGATCCTTACCCTGCTGAATAAACAGTGACTCTGTACAGTTACATCGTGAGTGATCCTTACCCTGAATAAACAGTGACTCTGTACATTTACAAAGTGAGTGATCCTTAAACCTGATGAAACAGTGACTCTGTACAGTTACAGAGTGTGACCCATACCCTGAATAAACAGTGACTCTGTACAGTTACAGAGTGTGACCCATACCCTGAATAAACAGTGACTCTGTACAGTTACACAGTGAGTGCTCCTTACCCTGAATAAACAGTGACTCTGTACAGTTACACAGTGAGTGATCCTTACGCTGAATATACAGTGACTGTACAGTTACACAGTGAGTGATCCTTACCCTGCTGAATAAACAGTGACTCTGTACAGTTACACAGAGAGTTATCCTTACCCTGAATAAACAGTGACTCTGTACAGTTACACAGTGTGTGATCCTTACCCTGCTGAATAAACAGTGACTCTGTACAGTTACACAGTGAGTGATCCTTTACCCTGCTGAATAAACTGTGACTCCGTTACAGTTACACAGTGAGTGATCCTTACCCTGAATAAACAGTGACTTTGTACAGTTTCACAGTGAGTGATCCTTACACTGCTGAATAAACAGTGACTCTGCACAGTTACACAGTGAGTGATCCTTACCCTGAATAAACAGTGACTCTGTACAGTTACACAGTGAGTGATCCGTACCCTGAATAAACAGTGACTCTGTACAGTTACACAGTGAGTGATCCTTACCCTGAATAAACAGTGACTCTGTACAGTTACACAGTGAGTGATCCTTACCCTGCTGAATAAACAGTGACTCTGTACAGTTACATCGTGAGTGATCCTTACCCTGAATAAACAGTGACTCTGTACATTTACAAACTGAGTGATCCTTAAACCTGATGAAACAGTGACTCTGTACAGTTACAGAGTGTGACCCATACCCTGAATAAACAGTGACTCTGTACAGTTACACAGTGTGTGATCCTTACCCTGCTGAATAAACAGTGACTCTGTACAGTTACACAGTGAGTGATCCTTACCCTGCTGAATAAACAGTGACTCTGTACAGTTACATCGTGAGTGATCCTTACCCTGAATAAACAGTGACTCTGTACAGTTACACAGTGAGTGATCCTTACCCTGAATAAACAGTGACTCTCTACAGTTACACAGTGAGTGATACTTACCCTGAATAAACAGTGACTCTGTACAGTTACACAGTGAGTGATCCTTACCCTGAATAAACAGTGAGTCTGTACAGTTACGTAGTGAGTGATCCTTACCCTGCTGAATAATCAGTGACTCTGTACAGTTACAAAGTGAGTGATCCTTAAACCTGATGAAACAGTGACTCTGTACAGTTACAGAGTGTGACCCATACCCTGAATAAACAGTGACTCTGTACAGTTACACAGTGAGTGATCCTTACGCTGAATATACAGTGACTCTGTACAGTTACACAGTGAGTGACCCTTACCCTGAATAAACAGTGACTCTGTACAGTTACACAGTGAGTGATCCTTACCCTGAATAAACAGTGACTCTGTACAGTTACACAGTGAGTGATCCTTACCCTGCTGAATAAACAGTGACTCTGTACAGATACACAGTGAGTGATCCTCACCCTGAATAAACAGTGACTCTGTACAGTTACACAGTGAGTGATCCTTACGCTGAATATACAGTGACTCTGTACAGTTACACAGTGAGTGATCCTTACCCTGAATAATCAGTGACTCTGTACAGTTACTCAGTGAGTGATACTTACCCTGAGTAAACAGTGACTCCATACAGTTACACAGTGAGTGATCCTTACCCTGCTGAATAAACAGTGACTCTGTACAGTTACACAGTGAGTGATCCTTACCCTGCTGAATAAACAGTGACTCTGTACAGTTACACAGTGAGTGATACTTACCCTGAATAAACAGTGACTCTGTACAGTTACACAGTGAGTGATCTTTACCCTGCTAAATAAACACTGACTCTGTACAGTTACACTGTGAGTGATCCTTACCCTGCTGAATAAACAGTGACTCTGTACTGTTAAAAAGTGAGTGATCCTTACCCTCAATAAACAGTGACTCTGTACAGTTACACAGTGAGTGACCCTTACCCTGAATAAACAGTGACTCTGTACAGTTACACAGTGAGTGATCCTTACGCTGAATAAACAGTGACTCTGTACAGTTACACTGTGAGTGATCCTTACCCTGCTGAATAAACAGTGACTCTGTACAGTTACACAGTGACAGATCCTTACCCTCCTGAATAAACAGTGACTGTACAGTTACACAGTGAGAGATCCTTACCCTGCTGAATAAACAGTGACTCTGTACAGTCACACAGTGAGTGATCCTTACGCTGAATACACAGTGACTCTGTACAGTTACACAGTGAGTGACCCTTACCCTGAATAAACAGTGACTCTGTACAGTTACACAGTGAGTGACCCTTAGCCTGTATAAACAGTGACTCTGTACAGTTACACAGTGAGTGATCCTTACCCTGAATAAACAGAGACTCTGTACAGTTACACAGTGAGTGATCCTTACCCTGTTGAATAAACAGTGACTCTCTACAGTTACACAGTGAGTGATGCTTACCCTGCTGAATAAACAGTGACTCTGTACAGTTACACAGTGAGTGATCCTTACCCTGCTGAATAAACAGTGACTCTGTACAGTTACACAGTGAGTGATCCTTACCCTGAATAAACAGTGACTCTGTACAGTTACACAGTGAGTGATCCTTACCCTGAATAAACAGTGACTCTGTACAGTTACACAGTGAGTGCTACTTCCCCTGAATAAACAGTGACTCTGTACAGTTACACAGTGAGTGATCCTTACCCTGAACAAACAGTGACTCTGTACAGTTACACAGTGAGTGCTACTTCCCCTGAATAAACAGTGACTCTGTACAGTTACACAGTGAGTGATCCTTACCCTGTTGAATAAACAGTGACTCTCTACAGTTACACAGTGAGTGATGCTTACCCTGCTGAATAAACAGTGACTCTGTACAGTTACACAGTGAGTGATCCTTACCCTGCTGAATAAACAGTGACTCTGTACAGTTACACAGTGAGTGATCCTTACCCTGAATAAACAGTGACTCTGTACAGTTACACAGTGAGTGCTACTTACCCTGAATAAACAGTGACTCTGTACAGTTACACAGTGAGTGATCCTTACCCTGAATAAACAGTGACTCTGTACAGTTACACAGTGAGTGATCCTTACCCTGCTGAATAAACAGTGACTCTGTACAGTGACACAGTGAGTGATCTTTACCCTGAATAAACAGTGACTCTGTACAGTTACACAGTGAGTGATCCTTACCCTGCTGAATAAACAGTGACTCTTTACAGTTACACAGAGAGTGATCCTCTCCCTGAATAAACACTGACTCTGTACAGTTACACAGTGAGTGACCCTTACCCTGAATAAACAGTGACTCTGTACAGTTACACAGTGAGTGATCCTTACCCTGAATAAACAGTGACTCTGTACAGTTACACAGTGAGTGATCCTTACCCTGAATAAACAGTGACTCTGTACAGTTTCACAGTGAGTGATACTTACTCTGCTGAATAAACAGTGACTGTACAGTTACACAGTGAGTGATCCTTACCCTGCTGAATAAACAGTGACTCTGTACAGTTACACAGAGAGTGACCATTACCCTGAATAAACAGTGACTCTGTACAGTTACACAGTGAGTGATCCTTACCCTGAATAAACAGTGACTCTGTACAGATACACAGCGAGTGATCCTTACCCTGAATAAACAGTGACTCTGTACAGTTACACAGTGAGTGATCCTTACCCTGAATAAACAGTGACTTTGTACAGTTTCACAGTGAGTGATCCTTACACTGCTGAATAAACAGTGACTCTGCACAGTTACACAGTGAGTGATCCTTACCCTGAATAAACAGTGACTCTGTACAGTTACACAGTGAGTGATCCGTACCCTGAATAAACAGTGACTCTGTACAGTTACACAGTGAGTGATCCTTACCCAGAATAAACAGTGACTCTGTACAGTTACACAGTGAGTGATCCTTACCCTGCTGAATAAACAGTGACTCTGTACAGTTACACAGTGAGTGATCCTTACCCTGCTGAATAAACAGTGACTCTGTACAGTTACACAGTGAGTGCTCCTTACCCTGAATAAACAGTGACTCTGTACAGTTACACAGTGAGTGATCCTTACCCTGAATAAACAGTGACTCTGTACAGTTACACAGTGAGTGATCCTTACCCTGAATAAACAGTGACTCTGTACAGTTACACAGTGAGTGATCCTTACCCTGAATAAACTGTGACTCTGTACAGTTACATCGTGAGTGATCCTTACCCTGAATAAACAGTGACTCTGTACATTTACAAAGTGAGTGATCCTTAAACCTGATGAAACAGTGACTCTGTACAGTTACAGAGTGTGACCCATACCCTGAATAAACAGTGACTCTGTACAGTTACACAGTGAGTGATACTTACCCTGATGAATAAACAGTGACTCTATACAATTACACAGTGACTGATACTTACCTTGAATAAATAGTGACTCTGTACAGTTACACAGTGAGTGATCCTTACCCTGAATAAACAGTGACTCTCTACAGTTACACAGTGAGTGATACTTACCCTGAATAAACAGTGACTCAGTACAGTTACACAGTGAGTGATCCTTACCCTGAATAAACAGTGAGTCTGTACAGTTACGTAGTGAGTGATCCTTACCCTGAATAAACAGTGACTCTGTACAGTTACACAGTGAGTGATCCTTAAACCTGATGAAACAGTGACTCTGTACAGTTACAGAGTGTGACCCATACCCTGAATAAACAGTGACTCTGTACAGTTACAGAGTGTGACCCATACCCTGAATAAACAGTGACTCTGTACAGTTACACAGTGAGTGATCCTTACGCTGAATATCCAGTGACTCTGTACAGTTACACAGTGAGTGATCCTTACCCTGCTGAATAAACAGTGACTCTGTACAGTTACACAGAGAGTTATCCTTACCCTGAATAAACAGTGACTCTGTACAGTTACACAGTGTGTGATCCTTACCCTGCTGAATAAACAGTGACTCTGTACAGTTACACAGTGAGTGATCCTTTACCCTGCTGAATAAACTGTGACTCTGTACAGTTACACAGTGAGTGATCCTTACCCTGAATAAACAGTGACTTTGTACAGTTTCACAGTGAGTGATCCTTACACTGCTGAATAAACAGTGACTCTGCACAGTTACACAGTGAGTGATCCTTACCCTGAATAAACAGTGACTCTGTACAGTTACACAGTGAGTGATCCGTACCCTGAATAAACAGTGACTCTGTACAGTTACACAGTGAGTGATCCTTACCCTGAATAAACAGTGACTCTGTACAGTTACACAGTGAGTGATCCTTACCCTGCTGAATAAACAGTGACTCTGTACAGTTACATCGTGAGTGATCCTTACCCTGAATAAACAGTGACTCTGTACAATTACACAGTGTGTGATCCTTACCCTGCTGAATAAACAGTGACTCTGTACAGTTACACAGTGAGTGATCCTTACCCTGCTGAATAAACAGTGACTCTGTACAGTTACATCGTGAGTGATCCTTACCCTGAATAAACAGTGACTCTGTACAGTTACACAGTGAGTGATCCTTACCCTGCTGAATAAACAGTGACTCTGTACAGTTACACAGTGAGTGATCCTTACCCTGCTGAATAAACAGTGACTCTGTACAGTTACACAGTGAGTGATCCTTACCCTGAATAAACAGTGACTCTCTACAGTTACACAGTGAGTGATACTTACCCTGAATAAACAGTGACTCTGTACAGTTACACAGTGAGTGATCCTTACCCTGAATAAACAGTGACTCTGTACAGTTACACAGTGAGTGATACTTACCCTGAATAAACAGTGACTCTGTACAGTTACACAGTGAGTGATCTTTACCCTGCTAAATAAACAGTGACTCTGTACAGTTACACAGTGAGTGATCCTTACCCTGCTGAATAAACAGTGACTCTGTACTGTTAAAAAGTGAGTGATCCTTACCCTGAATAAACAGTGACTCTGTACAGTTACACAGTGAGTGATCCTTACCCTGAATAAACAGAGACTCTGTACAGTTACACAGTGAGTGATCCTTACCCTGAATAAACAGTGACTTTGTACAGTTACACAGTGAGTGATCCTTACCCTGAATAAACAGTGACTCTGTACAGTTACACAGTGAGTGATCCTTACCCTGAATAAACAGTGACTCTGTACAGTTACACAGTGAGTGATCCTTACCCTGCTGAATAAACAGTGACTCTGTACAGTTACACAGTGAGTGACCCTTACCCTGAATAAACAGTGACTCTGTACAGTTACACAGTGAGTGATCCTTACGCTGAATAAACAGTGACTCTGTACAGTTACACAGTGAGTGATCCTTACCCTGAATAAACAGTGACTCTGTACAGTTACACAGTGAGTGATCCTTACCCTGCGGAATAAACTGTGACTCTGTACATTTATACAGTGAGTGCTCCTTACCCTGAATAAACAGTGACTGTACAGTTACACAGTGAGTGATCCTTACCCTGAATAAACACTGACTCTGTACAGTTACACAGTGAGTGATCCTTACCCTGAATAAACAGTGACTCTGTACAGTTACACAGTGAGTGATCCTTACCCTGCTGAATAAACAGTGACTCTGTACAGTTACACAGTGAGTGACCCTTACCCTGAATAAAAAGAGACTCTGTACAGTTACACAGTGAGTGACCCTTACCCTGAATAAACAGTGACTCTGTACAGTTACACAGTGAGTGATCCTTACCCTGAATAAACAGTGACTCTGTACAGTTACACAGTGAGTGATCCTTACCCTGCTGAATAAACAGTGACTCTGTACAGTTACACAGTGAGTGACCCTTACCCTGAGTAAACAGTGACTCTGTACAGTTACACAGTGAGTGACCCTTACCCTGCTGAATAAACAGTGACTCTGTACAGTTACACAGTGAGTGATCCTTACCCTGAATAAACAGTGACTCTGTACAGTTACACAGTGAGTGACCCTTACCCTGCTGAATAAACAGTGACTCTGTACAGTTACACAGTGAGTGACCCTTACCCTGCTGAATAAACAGTGACACTGTACAGTTACACAGTGAGTGATCCTTACCCTGAATAAACAGTGATTCTGCACAGTTACACAGTGAGTGATCCTAACCCTGAATAAACAGTGACTCTGTACAGTTACACAGTGAGTGATCCTTACCCTGCTGAATAAACAGTGACTCTGTACAGTTACACAGTGAGTGATCCTTACCCTGAATAAACAGTGACTCTGTACAGTTACACAGTGAGTGACCCTTACCCTGAATAAACAGTGACTCTGTACAGTTACACAGTGAGTGACCCTTACCCTGCTGAATAAACAGTGACTCTGTACAGTTACACAGTGAGTGATCCTTACCCTGAATAAACAGTGACTCTGTACAGTTACACAGTGAGTGACCCTTACCCTGAATAAACAGTGACTCTGTACAGTTACACAGTGAGTGACCCTTACCCTGAATAAACAGTGACTCTGTACAGTTACACAGTGAGTGATCCTTACCCTGCTGAATAAACAGTGACTCTGTACAGTTACACAGTGAGTGATCCTTACCCTGAATAAACAGTGACTATGTACAGTTACACAGTGAGTGATCCTTACCCTGAATAAACAGTGACTCTGTACAGTTACACAGTGAGTGACCCTTACCCTGAATAAACAGTGACTCTGTACAGTTACACAGTGAGTGATCCTTACCCTGAATAAACAGTGACTCTGTACAGTTACACAGTGAGTGATCCTTACCCTGAATAAAAAGTGACTTTCACCTTACCTCTCTGACCCTCTCCCACTCTCTCTCAGCCTCCGCTCCTGTCTCACTCTGACCCTCTCTCTGACCGTCTCCCTCTGTGACCCTCTTTCTCTGAAACTCTCCATCTCTCTGACCCTCTCCTTCTCACTCTCTCTGACCCTCTCTCTGTCCCTCTCCCTCTCTCTCTGTCCCTCTCCCTCTACCCTCTCTCTGACCCTCTCCCTCTACCCTCTCCCTCTCTCTCTGACCCTCTCCCTCTACCCTCTCCCTCTCTCTCTGTCCCTCATCCTCTCTCTCTGTCCCTCTCCCTCTCTCTCTGACCCTATCCCGATCTCGCTGACCCTCTCTCTGACCGTCTCCTTCCCTCTCTGACCCTCTCCCTCTGACCCTCTCCCTCTGTCTCTGTCCCTCTCCCTCTCTCTCTGACACTCTCCCTCTACCCTCTCTCTGTCCCTCTCCCTCTGTCCCTCTCCCTCTCTCTCTGACCCTCTCCCTCTGACCCTCTCCCTCTCTCTCTGACACTCTCCCTCTACCCTCTCTCTGTCCCTCTCCCTCTACCCTCTCCCTCTCTCTCTGTCCCTCATCCTCTCTCTCTGTCCCTCTCCCTCTCTCTGACCCTATCCCGATCTCGCTGACCCTCTCTCTGACCGTCTCCTTCCCTCTCTGACCCTCTCCCTCTGACCCTCTCCCTCTGTCTCTCTGGCCCTCTCTCTCTCACACTCTCTCTCTCTGACCATCTCCCTCTCTCTCTCTCACACTCTCTCTCTCTGACCATCTCCCTCTGTCTCTGACCCTCTCTCTCTGACACTCTCCCTCTCTCGCTGACCCTCTCCCTCTATCTCTTACCCTCTCTCTCTCTCTGACTCTCTCCCTCTCACCCTCTCTCTCTGTCCCTCTCCCTCTCTCTCTGACCCTATCCCGATCTCGCTGACCCTCTCTCTGACCGTCTCCTTCCCTCTCTGACCCTCTCCCTCTGACCCTCTCCCTCTGTCTCTCTGGCCCTCTCTCTCTCACACTCTCTCTCTCTGACCATCTCCCTCTCTCTCTCTCACACTCTCTCTCTCACACTCTCTCTCTCTGACCATCTCCCTCTGTCTGTGACCCTCTCTCTCTGACACTCTCCCTCTCTCGCTGACCCTCTCCCTCTATCTCTTACCCTCTCTCTCTCTCTGACTCTCTCCCTCTCTCTCTCTGACACACTCCATCTCCCTCTCACCCTCTCCCTCGCTGACCCTCTCCCACTCTCTCTGACCCTCTCTCTCTCACCCTCTCCCTCTCTGACCCTCTCCCACTCTCTTTGACCCTCTCGCTCTCCCTCTGACCCTCTCCCTCTCTCTCTCTGACACACTCCATCTCTCTCTCACCCTCTCCCTCTCACCCTCTCCCTCGCTGACCCTCTCCCACTCTCTCTGACCCTCTCTCTCTCACCCTCTCCCTCTCTGACCCTCTCCCACTCTCTTTGACCCTCTCACTCTCCCTCTGACCCTCATCCTCTCTGACCCTCTCTCCCTGAACCTCTCCCTCTCTTTCTAACCCTCTCTCTTCCTCTCTGAGCCCCCCCCTCTCTCTCTGACCCTCTCTCTCTCTCTCTTACCCTCTCCCTCTCTCTTTGACCCTCTCCCTCTCTCTCTCTGAATCTTTCCTTCTGACCCTCTCCCTCTCTCCCTCTGACCCTCTCCCTCTGGCCCTCTCTCTCCCTCTGACCCTCCCTCTCTGACCGCCTCTCTCTCTCTGACACACTCTCTCCCTCTCTGACCCTCTCCCCCTCTCTCTCTGACCCTCTCCCCCTCTCTGACACTCTCGCTCCCTCTTTCTGACCCTCTCCCTCACTCTCTGACCCTCTCCCTCTCTCTCTGACCCTCTCTCTCACTCTTTGACCCTCTCCCTCTCTCTCTGACCCTCTCCCTCTCTCTCTGTCCCTCTCCCACTCTCTCTGACCGTCTCTCTAACTCTGACCCTCTCCCTCTGCCCCTCTCCCTCCCTGACCCTCTCCCTCTCTCTGACCCTCTCCGTCTCTCTTTGACCCTCTGCCTCTCTCTCTGACCCTCTCACTCTGACCCTCTCTCTCTGACCCTCTCCCTCTCTCTCACCATCTCTGACCCTCTCTCTCTGACCCTCTCCCTCTCTCTCTGACCCTCTCCCCCTCTCTCTGACCCTCTCACCATCTCTGACCCTCTACCTCTCTCTGACCCTCTCCCTCTCTCTCTGACCCTCTCCTTCTCCCTCTCTCTCTGACCCTCTCCCTATCTCTCTCTGAGCCTTACCCTCTCTCTCTCACCCTCTCCCTGTCTCTCTGACCCTCTCCTACGCTCTCTGCCCCCCTCTCTCTCTCTGACCCTCTCCCTCTCTCTCACTGGCTCTCTCCCTCTCTCTCGCTGACCCTCTCCCTCTCTCTCTCTAACCCTCTCCCTCTCTCTCTGACCCCCTCTCCCTCCCTCTCTGACCCCCTCTCCCTCTCTCTGACCATCTCCCTCTCTCTCTGACTTTCTCCCTCTCTCTGAACCTCTCCCTCTCTCTCTCTGTCCCTCTCCCACTCTCTCTCTGACCCTCTCCTTCTCCCTCTCTCTCTGACCCTCTCCCTATCTCTATCTGAGCCTGTCCCTCTCTCTTTGACCCTCTCCCTCTCTCTCTAAACCCCTCTCCCTATCTCTCTGAACCCCTCTCCCTCTCTCTCTGAACCTCTCCCTCTCTCTCTGGCCCTCTCCCTCTCTCTCTGGCCCTCTCCCTCTCTCTCTCTCTGACCCTCTCCCCCTCTCTCTCTGACCCTCTCCCTCTGGGGCTCTCTGACCCTCTCCACCTCTCTCTCTCTGACCCTCTCCCTCTTGCTCTGACCCTCTCTCTCTCACTGACTCACTGTCTCTCTCTGACAAACTCCCTCTTTCTCTGAACCTCTCTCTCTCTCTCTGACCCTCTCTCTCACTCTCTGACCCTCTCCCCCTCTCTCTCTCTGACCCTCTCCCTCTTGCTCTGACCCTCT
Organism: Isurus oxyrinchus; assembly: GCA_026770705.1. Taxonomy (NCBI): domain Eukaryota; kingdom Metazoa; phylum Chordata; class Chondrichthyes; order Lamniformes; family Lamnidae; genus Isurus; species Isurus oxyrinchus. Next base: position 142,559 of record JANJGN010001349.1, read on the forward strand.
CTCTCTCACTGACTCACTGTCTCTCTCTGACAAACTCCCTCTTTCTCTGAACCTCTCTCTCTCTCTCTGACCCTCTCCCACTCTCTGACCCTCTCCCCTTCTCTCTGACAATCTCCCGCTCTCTCTCTCTCTGACCCTCTCTCTCTCTCTGCCACTCTCCCTCTCTCTGACCCTTTCCCTCTCTCTCTCTGACCCTCTCTCTCTCTCTCTCTGAACCTCTCCCTCTCTCTCTCTGACCCTCTCCCTCTCCCTCTCTCTCTGACACTCTCCGTCTCTCTCCCTGACCGTCTCTCCCACTCTCTGACCCTCTCCCCTTCTCTCTGTCAATCTCCCGCTCTCTCTCTCTCTGACCCTCTCTCTCTCTCTCTCTGCCACTCTCCCTCTCTCTGACCCTTTCCCTCTCTCTCTCTGACCCTCTCCCTCTCTCTCTCTGACCCTCTCCCTCTCTCTCTCTGACCCTCTCCCTCTCCCTCTCTCTCTGACCCTCTCCCCTTCTCTGACAATCTCCCGCTCTCTCTCTCTCTGACCCTCTCTCTCTCTCTGCCACTCTCCCTCTCTCTGACCCTCTCCCTCTCTCTCACTGGCTCTCTCCCTCTCTCTCGCTGACCCTCTCCCTCTCTCTCTCTAACCCTCTCCCTCTCTCTCTGACCCCCTCTCCCTCCCTCTCTGACCCCCTCTCCCTCTCTCTGACCATCTCCCTCTCTCTCTGACTTTCTCCCTCTCTCTGAACCTCTCCCTCTCTCTCTCTGTCCCTCTCCCACTCTCTCTCTGACCCTCTCCTTCTCCCTCTCTCTCTGACCCTCTCCCTATCTCTATCTGAGCCTGTCCCTCTCTCTTTGACCCTCTCCCTCTCTCTCTAAACCCCTCTCCCTATCTCTCTGAACCCCTCTCCCTCTCTCTCTGAACCTCTCCCTCTCTCTCTGGCCCTCTCCCTCTCTCTCTGGCCCTCTCCCTCTCTCTCTCTCTGACCCTCTCCCCCTCTCTCTCTGACCCTCTCCCTCTGGGGCTCTCTGACCCTCTCCACCTCTCTCTCTCTGACCCTCTCCCTCTTGCTCTGACCCTCTCTCTCTCACTGACTCACTGTCTCTCTCTGACAAACTCCCTCTTTCTCTGAACCTCTCTCTCTCTCTCTGACCCTCTCTCTCACTCTCTGACCCTCTCCCCCTCTCTCTCTCTGACCCTCTCCCTCTTGCTCTGACCCTCTCTCTCTCACTGACTCACTGTCTCTCTCTGACAAACTCCCTCTTTCTCTGAACCTCTCTCTCTCTCTCTGACCCTCTCCCCTTCTCTGACAATCTCCCGCTCTCTCTCTCTCTGACCCTCTCTCTCTCTCTCTCTGAACCTCTCCCTCTCTCTCTCTGACCCTCTCCCTCTCCCTCTCTCTCTGACACTCTCCGTCTCTCTCCCTGACCCTCTCTCCCACTCTCTGACCCTCTCCCCTTCTCTCTGACAATCTCCCGCTCTCTCTCTCTCTGACCCTCTCTCTCTCTCTCTCTGCCACTCTCCCTCTCTCTGACCCTTTCCCTCTCTCTCTCTGACCCTCTCCCTCTCTCTCTCTGACCCTCTCCCTCTCTGACCCTCTCCCTCTCCCTCTCTCTCTGACACTCTCCGTCTCTCTCTCTGACCCACTCACTCTCCCTCTCTCTCTGACCCTCCCTCTCCCTCTGACCCTCTCCCTCTCTCTCTCTGACCCTCTCTCTCTCTGACCCTCTCCTCACTCTGACCCTCTCCCCCTCTCTCTCTGACCCTCTCACTCTCTCTTTCTGACCCTCTCTCTCTCTGACCCTCTCCCTCTCTCTCTGACCCTCTCTCTCTCTCTGACAATCTTCCGCTCTCTCTCTCTGACCCTCTCCCTCTCTCTCTGACCCTCTCTCTCTCTCTGACAATCTCCCGTTCTCTCTCTCTGACACTCTCCCTCTCTCTCTCTGGCCTTCTCTCTCTCTCTCTGACCCTCTCCCTGTCTCTCTGACCCTCTCCCTCTCCATCTCCCTGACCCTCTCTTCCTCTCTCCTTCTGACCCTCTCTATCTCTGACCCTCTCCCTCTACTGACCCTCTCCCTCTCTCTCTGCCCCCCTCTCTCTCTCTGACCCTCTCCCTCTCTCTCTGACCCCCTCTCCCTCCCACTCTGACCCCCTCTCCCTCTCTCTGACCATCTCCCTCTCTCTCTGACCTTCTCCCTCTCTCTGAACCTCTCCCTCTCTCTCTCTGTCCCTCTCCCACTCTCTCTCTGACCCTCTCCTTCTCCCTCTCTCTCTGACCCTCTCCCTATCTCTATCTGAGCCTGTCCCTCTCTCTTTGACCCTCTCCCTCTCTCTCTCTGACCCTGTCCCTCTGACGCTCTCCTTATCTCTTTCTGACCCTCCCTTTCCCTCTGTCCCTCTCCCTCTCTCTCTCTGATCCTCCCACTCTCTCTGACCCTCTCCCTCTCTCTCTCTGACCCTCCCTCTCCCTCTGACCCTCTCTCTCTCTGACGCTCTCCATCTCCCTCTCTCTCTGACCCTCTACCCTCTCTCTCTCTGACGCTCTCCCTCTCCTCTCTCTGACCCTCTCCCTCTCTAACCCTTCCTCTCCCTCTGACACTTTCTCTCTCTGACCCTCTCCTTCTCACTCTGACCCTCTCCTCCTCTCTCTCAGACCCTCTCTCTCTCTGACCCTCTCCCCCTCTCTCTCTGACCCTCTTCTTCTCACTCTGACCCTCTCCCCCTCTCTCCCTGACCCTCTCCCCCTCTCCCTCTGTCTCTGAACCTTGCTCTCTCAGACACTCTCTCTCTCTGACCCTCTCTCTCTCTCTCGGTGCCACTCTCCCTCTCTCTGACACACTCTGTCTCTCTGACCCTCTCACTCTCTCTGACCCTCTCCCTCTCTCTGACCCTCTCCCCCTCTCTCTCTGACCCTCTCCCCCTCGCACTCTGACCCTCTCCCTCTCTCTCTGACCCTCTCACTCTCTCTGACCCTCTCCCCCTCTCTGACCCTCTCCCCCTCTCTCCGACCTTCTCCCCCTCTCTCCGACCCTCCCCCCCTCTCTCTGACCCTCTCCCCCTCGCACTCTGACCCTCTCCCCCTCTCCCTCTGACCCTCTCCCTCTCTCTCTGACCCTCTCCTTCTTACTCTGACCCTCTCCCTCTCTCTCTGACCCTCTCCCTCTCTCTCTGACCCTCTCCCCCTCTCTCTCTGACCCTCCCCCCCTCTCACTCTGACCCTCTCCCCCTCTCTCTCTGACCCTCTCCTTCTCTCTCTGACCCTCTCCCCCTCTCTCTCTGACCCTCTCCCCCTCTCACTCTGACCCTCTCCCTCTCTCTCTGAATCTTGCTCTCTCTGACACTCTCTCTCTGACCCTCTCCTTCTTACTCTGACCATCTCTCTCTCTCTCTGACCATCTCTCCCTCTCTGACCCTCTCCCTCTCTCTCTGACCCTCTCCCCCTCTCACTCTGACCCTCTCCCTCTGACCCTCTCCCTCTCTCTCTGAATCTTGCTCTCTCTGACACTGTCTCTCTGACCCTCTCCTTCTCTCTCTGACCCTCTCTCTCTCTCTCTGACCATCTCTCCCTCTCTGACCCTCTCCCTCTCTTTCTGACCCTCTCCCTCTCTCTCTGACCCTCTCCCTCTCTCTCTGACCCTCTCCTTACTCTGACTATCTCTCTCTCTCTGACCATCTCTCCCTCTCTCTCTGACCCTCTCCCTCTCTCTCTGAACGTCTCTCGCTGACCCTCTCTCTCTCCCTCTCTCTGACCCTCTCCCTCTCTCTCTGAACCTCTCCCCCTCTCTCTCTGACCATCTCCCCCTCGCACTCTGAACCCCTCCCCCTCTCTCTCTGACCCTCTCAACCTCTCACTCTGACCCTCTCCCTCTGACCCTCTCCCTCTCTCTCTGAATCTTGCTCTCTCTGACGCTCTCTCTCTCTCTCTGACCCTCTCCCTCTCTCTCTGACCCTCTCTCTCTCTCTCTGACCTCCTCTCTCTCTCTCTTTCTGACCCTCTCTCCCTCTCTGTCCGTCTCCCTCTTTCTGTCCCTCTCCCTCTCTCTCTCTGACCCTCTCTCTCTCTATGACCCTCTCCCTCTCTGACCCTCTCCCTCTCTCTCTCTGACCCTCTCCCTCTCTCCCTGACCGTCTCTCTCTCTCTCTCTCTGACCCCCCTCTCTCTCTCTCTGACCCTCTCTCTCTGACTCTCTCTCTCTGACCCTCTCCCTCTCTCTGACCCTCTCCCTCTCTCTCTGACACTCTCCCTCTCTCTCTCTGACTCTCTCCCTCTCTGTCTGACCCTCTCTCTCTCTCTGACCCTCTCCCTCTCTGTCTGACCCTCTCTCTCTCTCTGACCCTCTCCCTCTCTGTCTGACCCTCTCCCTCTTTGACCGTCTCTCTCTGACCCTCTCTCTCTCTCTGACCTTCTCCCTCTCTGTCTGACCCTCTCCCTCTCTGTCTGACCTTCTCTCTCTGTCTGACCCTCTCACTCTCTGACCCTCTCCCTCTCTCTCTGACCCTCTCTCTGACCCTCTCTCTCTCTCTGACCTTCTCCCCCTCTGTCTGACCCTCTCCCTCTCTGTCTGACCCTCTCTCACTCTCTGACCCTCTCCCTCTCTCTGACCCTCTCCCTCTCTGACTGACCCTCTCCCTCTGACCCCACCTCTCTCTCACTTAACCTCTCCCTCCCTCTCTAACCCTCTCCCAATCTCTCTGACCCTCTCTCTCTCTGACCACTTCTCTCTCTCTTTCTGACCCTCTCTCTCTCTCTGACCGTCTCTCTCTGGCCCTCTCCATCTCTTTGACCCTCTCCCTCTCTCTCTGACCCTCTCCCTCTCTATCTCTGACACTCTCCCTCTCTGTCTGACCCTCTCCCTCTCTGTCTGACCCTCTCCCTCTCTGTCTGACCCTCTCTCTCTGACCCTCTCTCTCTGACCCTCTCCCTCTCTGTCTGACCCTCTCCCTCTCTCTCTGACCCCACCTCTCTCTCACTTAACCTCTCCCTCCCTCTCTGAGCCTCTCCCAATCTCTCTGACCGTCTCTCTCTCTGACCACTTCTCTCTCTCTTTCTGACCCTCTCTCTCTCTCTGACCCTCTCACTCTCTCTCTGACCCTCTCTCTCTGACCCTCTCCATCTCTTTGACCCTCTCCCTCTCTCTCTGTCCCTCTCCCTCTCTCTGACTCTCCCTGTCTCTCTCTCTGACCCTCTCCCTCTCCCTGACCCTCCCTCTGTCTCTCTGACCCTCTCTCTCTGTCCCTCTCCCTCTCTCTGACCCTCCCTCTCTCTCTCTGACCCTCCCTCTCTCTAACTGACCATCCCTCTCTCTAACTGACCCTCTCTCTCTGGCCTTCTCTCTCTCTCTCTGACCCTCTCCCTCGCTCTCTGACCCTCTCCCTCTCTCTCTGACCCCCACTCCCTCTCTCTCTGAACCTCTCTCTCTTTCTGACCCTCTCCCTCTCTCTGACCCCCTCTCCTTCTCTCTGAACCTCTCTCTCTTTCTGACCCTCTCCCTCTCTCTGACCCTCTCCCTCTCTCTGAACCTCTCTCTCTCTGACCCTCTCCCTCTCTCTCTGACCCCCTCTCCCTGAACCTCTCTCTCTCTCTGACCCTCTCTCTCTCTCTGACCCTCTCCCTTCTCTCTCTGACCCTCTCTCACTTTCTCTGACCCTCTCTCGCTTTCTCTGACACTCTCTCTCTGACCCTCTCCCTCTCTCTCTCTGACCCTCTCTCACTTTCTCTGACCCTCTCTCGCTTTCTCTGACACTCTCTCTCTGACCCTCTCCCTCTCTCTCTGACCCGCTGCCTCTCTCTCTGACACTCTCCAATTCTGACCGTCTCCCTCTATCTCACTGACCCTCTCCCTCTCTCTGACCCATTCCCTCTCTGACACTCTCCCTCTCTCTGACGCCCTCTTTCTCTAACCCCCTCCCCCTCTCCTTCTCTCTCTGTCTGACCCTACCCCTTTCTCTCTCTGACCCTCTCCTCCTCTCACTCCCTGACCCTCTCGCTCTCTCTGACACTCTCCCTCTCCCTGAGCCTCTCCCTCTTTCTCTGACCCTCTCCCCCTCTCTGACCCTCTCCTTCTCTCTGTCTGACCCTACCCCTTTCTCTCTCTGACCCTCTCCCTTTCTCACTGACCCTCTCCCACGCTCCCTGAATCTCTCTCTCTGACCCTCTCCCTTTCTCACTGACCCTCTCCCACGCTCACTGACCCTCTCCCTTTGTCTGACCTCCACCCTCACTCTCAGACCCTCTCCCTCTCTCTCTGACCCTCTCCCTCTCTCTGACCCTGTCCCTCTCTCTCTGACCCTCCCTCTCTGACCCTCTCCCTCTCTCTCTGACCCTCTCCTTACTCTGACTACTTCTCTCTCTCTGACCATCTTTCCCTCTCTCTCTGACCCTCTCCCTCTCTCTCTGAACGTCTCTCGCTGATCCTCTCTCTCTCCCTCTCTCTGACCCTCTCCCTCTCTCTCTGAACATCTCCCCCTCTCTCTCTGACCATCTCCCTCTCTCTCTGAACGTCTCTCGCTGACCCTCTGTCTCTCTCTCTCGGTGCCACTCTCCCTCTCTCTGACCCTCTCCCTCTCTCTCTGAACATCTCCCCCTCTCTCTCTGACCATCTCCCCCTCGCACTCTGAACCCCTCCCCCTCTCTCTCTGACCCTCTCAACCTCTCACTCTGACCCTCTCCCTCTCTCTCTGAATCTTGCTCTCTCTGACACTCTCTCTCTCTGACCCTCTCCCTCTCTGACCCTCTCTCTGACCCTCTCCCTCTCTCTCTGACCCCCACTCCCTCTCTCTCTGAACCTCTCTCTTTCTGACCCTCTCCCTCTCTCTCTGAACCTCTCTCTCTGACCCCCTCTCCCTGAACCTCTCTCTCTCTCTCTGACCCTCTCCCTCTCTCTCTGACCCTCTCCCTCTCTCTCTCTGACCCTCTCCCTTCTCTCTGACCCTCTCTCGCTTTCTCTGACACTCTCTCTCTGACCCTCTCCCTCTCTCTCTGACCCGCTGCCTCTCTCTCTGACACTCTCCAATTCTGACCGTCTCCCTCTATCTCACTGACCCTCTCCCTCTCTCTGACCCATTCCCTCTCTGACACTCTCCCTCTCCCTGAGCCTCTCCCTCTTTCTCTGACCCCCTCCCCCTCTCTGACCCTCTCCTTCTCTCTCTGTCTGACCCTACCCCTTTCTCTCTCTGACCCTCTCCTCCTCTCAATCCCTGACCCTCTCCCCCTATCTCACTGACCCTCTCCCTCTCTCTGACCCATTCCCTCTCTGACACTCTCCCTCTCTCTGACGCCCTCTTTCTCTGACCCCCTCCCCCTCTCTCACCCTCTCCTTCTCTCTGTCTGACCCTACCCCTTTCTCTCTCTGACCCTCTCCCTCTATCTCACTGACCCTCTCCCTCTCTCTGACCCATTCCCTCTCTGACACTCTCCCTCTCTGACGCCCTCTTTCTCTGACCCCCTCCCCCTCTTTCACCCTCTCCTTCTCTCTGTCTGACCCTACCCCTTTCTCTCTCTGACCCTCTCCTCCTCTCACTCCCTGACCCTCGCTCTCTCTCTGACCCTCTCCCTCTCCCTGAGCCTCTCCCTCTTTCTCTGACCCCCTCCCCCTCTCCTTCTCTCTGTCTGACCCTCTCCCTTTCTCACTGACCCTCTCCCACGCTCCCTGAATCTCTCTCTCTGACCCTCTCCCTCTCTGACCCTCTCCCTTTGTCTGACCTCCACCCTCTCTCTCAGACACTCTCCCTCTCTCTCTGACCCTCTCCCTCTCTCTGACCCTGTCCCTCTCTGACCCTGTCCCTCTCTCTCTGACCCTCTCCCAGTCTGTGACCATCTCCCTCTCTGACTCTCTCCCCCTCTCTCCGAACCTCTCTCTCTCTCTGACCCTCTCCCCCTCTTTCTGGCCCTCTCCACCTCTCTCTGACCCTCTCCCCCTCTCTCTCTGACCCTCTCCCTCTCCCTCTCTCACACTCCCTGTTCTTCTGACCCTCCCCCAGTCTCTCTGACCCTCTCCCTCTCTCTCTGACACTCTCCCTCTCTCTGACCCTCTCCCCCTCTCTCTGACCCTCTCCCTCTCTCTCTGACCCTATCCCTCTCTCTCTGACCCTCTCCCCCTCTCTCTCTGACCCTCTCCCCCTCTCTCTCTGACCCTCTCCCCCTCTCTCTCTGACCCTCTCCCTCTCTCTCTGACCCTCTCCCTCTCCCTCTCTGACCCTCTCCCTCTCTGACCCTCTCCCTCTCTGACCCTCTCCCTCTCCCTCTCTGACCCTCTCCCTCTCCCTCTCTGACCCTCTCCCTCTCTCTCTGACACTCTCCCTCTCTCTCTGACACTCTCCCTCTCTCTCTGACCCTCTCTCCCTCTCTCTCTGACCCTCTCCCCCTCTCTCTCTGACCCTATCCCTCTCTCTCTGACCCCACCTCTCTCTCTGACCCTCTCCCTCTCTCTCTCTCTGACCCTCTCCCCCTCTCTCTCTGACCCTCTCCCTCTCTCTCTGACCCTCTCCCCCTCTCTCTCTGACCCTATCCCTCTCTCTCTGACCCTCTCCCCCTCTCTCTCTGACCCTCTCCCCCTCTCTCTCTGACCCTCTCCCCCTCTCTCTCTGACCCTCTCCCCCTCTCTCTCTGACCCTCTCCCCCTCTCTCTCTGACCCTCTCCCCCTCTCTCTCTGACCCTCTCCCCCTCTCTCTCTGACCCTCTCCCCCTCTCTCTCTGACCCTCTCCCTCTCTCTCTGACCCTCCCCCAGTCTCTCAGCTCTACACCACCGGGTCTGACAGTGAGTATCTGTGCTGTGAAATGCAGGAGTGGGGGAAACTGTGGTGTGATGAGTTAGGGGGTGAGAGCGGAGACCACGGACGATGAAGACCAGAGCACCAAACCGCAGCCACAAAGAACAGGTTTATTCAGTTCCTGCATAAATATAAAAACAAGGTGGAGAGGGTCCATGCACTCAGGACACTGATCTCCGGAGGGAATACATCGAGGAAGAGCACCGGGTGCCGGGGACAGTGCCGCCACGCGCAGCCTCTCCTGCTCTCAGGGCCGTGATGTGTCCGAGCCATTGCGGCCAGCGGGCCGTTCAGAACAACCTCAGTTTGTCCTCTTTCTCCCTCTTGACCTTGAGGAACTCGGCCATGTTGGAGAAGTATTTCTGACTGGCCTCTGCCACTTTCTTCTCTGCTGCCTGTGGATTCACGATTTCCAGGCCCTGGGGGAAGTGGGAGGACAGGGTGGCAAAGGGGGAGGGTTATTACAGCGCAGGAGACTTCACACCCCCTTCCCCACCGCCCTCGGCCCCAAACCTGACCGCGCAGGACGCGTGTAGCAGAACGAGACTCTCGAGGCGCCAGGGTGACTGTTTCTCCCTCAGTTGGGCTGATGGTTCACTGTAGACCCCGATCCCATTGCCCACTCCCCAACTCAGGGATCACTGGACAGGGATCAGGAGCAGGAACCCTGGCTGATTTCCCCTCTCTCTCTCTCTAACCCAGGGATCACTGGACAGTGATCAGGAGCAGGAACCATGGCTGATTTCCCCTCTCTCTCTCTCTAACCCAGGATCACTGGACAGTGATCAGGAGCAGGAACCCTGGCTGATTTCCCCTCTCTCTCTAACCGAGGGATCACTGGACAGTGATCAGGAGCAGGAACACTGGCTGATTTCCCCTCTCTCTCTCTAACCCAGGGATCACTGGACAGTGATCAGGAGCAGGAACACTGGCTGATTTCCCCTCTCTCTCTCTCTAACCCAGGGATCACTGGACAGTGATCAGGAGCAGGAACCCTGGCTGATTTCCCCTCTCTCTCTAACCCAGGGATCACTGGACAGGGATCAGGAGCAGGAACCCTGGCTGATTTCCCCTCTCTCTCTCTCTAACCCAGGGATCACTGGACAGTGATCAGGAGCAGGAACCATGGCTGATTTCCCCTCTCTCTCTCTCTAACCCAGGGATCACTGGACAGTGATCAGGAGCAGGAACCCTGGCTGATTTCCCCTCTCTCTCTAACCGAGGGATCACTGGACAGTGATCAGGAGCAGGAACACTGGCTGATTTCCCCTCTCTCTCTCTCTAACCCAGGGATCACTGGACAGTGATCAGGAGCAGGAACACTGGCTGATTTCCCCTCTCTCTCTCTCTAACCCAGGGATCACTGGACAGTGATCAGGAGCAGGAACCCTGGCTGATTTCCCCTCACTCTCTCTAACTCAGGGATCACTGGACAGTGATCAGGAGCAGGAACCCTGGCTGATTTCCCCTCTCTCTCTAACCCAGGGATCACTGGACAGGGATCAGGAGCAGGAACCCTGGCTGATTTCCCCTCTCTCTCTCTCTAACCCAGGGATCACTGGACAGTGATCAGGAGCAGGAACCCTGGCTGATTTCCCCTCTCTCTCTAACCCAGGGATCACTGGACAGTGATCAGGAGCAGGAACCCTGGCTGATTTCCCCTCTCTCTCTCTCTAACCCAGGGATCACTGGACAGTGATCAGGAGCAGGAACCCTGGCTGATTTCCCCTCTCTCTCTAACCGAGGGATCACTGGACAGTGATCAGGAGCAGGAACACTGGCTGATTTCCCCTCTCTCTCTCTCTAACCCAGGGATCACTGGACAGTGATCAGGAGCAGGAACACTGGCTGATTTCCCCTCTCTCTCTCTCTAACCCAGGGATCACTGGACAGTGATCAGGAGCAGGAACCCTGGCTGATTTCCCCTCACTCTCTCTAACTCAGGGATCACTGGACAGTGATCAGGAGCAGGAACCCTGGCTGATTTCCCCTCTCTCTCTAACCCAGGGATCACTG